>PVLC010002936.1:0-25412 GCA_004027655.1 Graphiurus murinus
GGTACTGGGGATTGAACTCAGGGGCATTCTACCTCTGAGCTACACCCCCAGTCCTATTTTTTATTCTTTATTTTGAAACCGGGTCTCACTAAGTTGCAGAGTGCCTCACTAGGTAGCTGAGGCTGGCCGCGAACCCGGATCCTCCGGTTTCAGCCTCCCGAATGCTGGGATTACAAGCGTGCGCCACCACGCCCGGCTTAGAAATGACTTTGGCACAAGACAAAGCTTAAACCCCCTTCCCCAAGGGTAATCAAAGAACACAGTCACAGTTGATGACAGAGAAAGAACTCCAAGTTATAAAAGATTAAAACCAAATGCTTTTCTAATTCTATCCTAGAAGCAAGAAATAAAAACAAAAATCACAATGGAACTTGATCACAATTCAAATTCTTTGAAAAGGAAAATGACATTTTTCTACATAAGCTGAAAACTATCAAATTAGACAAATAGAAACTTTCAGAGACAACCTTGAAAGCAAAAACAGTTACCTTCTTGTCAGGTTTTGGTGCATTTTGAATAGAATTTAGAGCTTGCCTTTTATATTCAAGTTTTTCATTTAGTTCTCGTAGTTTGTTGACAGCAAAACTGGCTTGTTCAGTAATCCCACTGGCACTTTCATCTAGAGCTTCCTCGCCAGCTTCACCTCCCAGACCCTGGGGAGGAAAGTCACACACCACCAGATCTTCAGATGACAGAAAATTCAGTCATCATGTTTTCTATTATGTAGATTCTACATCATTACACTGTTCCAAAGTACTAGATTATAGCAAAGGAAAAAATACTACAGTAAGATGCTTATAAGAGTGGTGTTTTTTGTTTGTTTTTTTAGCAAAGAGAAAAATCAGAGTATTTGGAACCAAAGCAACTGATATTTAGAATTGTAGTGAAAAGGGAAATATTTAATAACCTAAAGAAGAGGAGATTGTATGTCATTATTTCTCAAATGGTAACTCCAAGAGAATCTGCATAGACCAAGGGAAGGCAACTGAGCTATTACCACAACTCAACCTGATTCTTCTGTATCTAATCTTTGACAGAGATCTTCTTTCCTTCCATCTCCTAATAAGGCTAGGAAAACCTACTGCAAATCCCTTTAAAATAAAATTTCCAAAATTCCCACTGGTAAATGCATTTCCAGTATGTTCTTTGTTCAGTCCTTCTCTTGAACCAAATAGACCATTTTACAATAGTTAGCATTTGAAAGTAACTTAAGATTCACAAAGAACTAGGGAACTTGAAAACATCTGGATAGATTACCAAACAGCATATTATTTAGATTCAGGAGCAGCCAACAGCACACAGAGCACTAAAAGGAAGTGGTGAGGACTATCTTCTGATTTGTTTACTCTGTAAATTTCCTCCAGATTTTTTTCTTCTAATTTTTATTAATTGTAACAAACAGTAAATTAAAAATTTTCAAAGAAAAATAACAGTACTGGTAGTTCTGGAAAAACAAGTTGTTTTCATTTTTCTATGTTCCTTCTATTATCTATTAAGAACATACATTATCACATAATCCTATACCTTGTACTCATTCCTGTGGACATTCTACCATTTTCAAAAAACATAATGTTGCATATTTTGAGGATGTGATAGTCTTCAAAATTATAATTTCTGCAGCTGCATTGTATCCTATTGCATTGACAATTTACTGAAGCATATTCCTATTGCTACTCCTGCTATGGGTTGATTCTGTTGTTTTTTGTTTTTTTAAATTTATTTATTTTTTTGCTATCTCTGATGTACTGAAACTCATGCATAAACTTTATTCTATGTTTTAATTATTTTCTTAGGATACATTTCTAGAAGCCCCCACTTATAGGGATTACTGGAACAAAGAGTACCAATAGCTTTCAAAAGGTCAGTAATTCATATTGGCCTTCTTCTAATGCTAGGTGAAGGTGGACTTCATTTCACATTTGTTAACTATTTCCTTTCACCTCAACTGTCAGTTCAAGTTCCTGTTCAACTTACCTATTGGGTATTGATGCTTTCATTAATTTGAGTAACCTTTTTTTAAACAAAATTTGCTATATAATATTAAACATTTTAGTTTTGGAAGTAGAAATATAACATTGTTAAAACAAACTGTGATCTTAAAAATAAAATGCAATGAGCAGTGAGTTTGGACCAATCAGCTCAGTGATTTTATATGTAAACAATCAAGTAATAAAACTCGAAAGTCTAAGTGAAGATCATACAATTTAACAACAGTTCAGAGACCTCAAGTTGACTTCTAATACCATCAAGAGCATTCTTTTGACTTCTCAGGGCTAAAGATACAGTGAACTGGGCAGAAAGAAAAAACTTCAGGATAAACTATTATCTTTTTACATACCGCTCTTAAAGCTTGTAGATGACACTATTAACAAATGAGAGATGTCACCTGGAGCTGTCTAAAATGACTGAGTACACTGTATGAAAATTAGACCTAGGTTATAGCTAGCAAGGTTTCTTTCGGAGCACTTTAATTTCATAAAACTCTAAAATATTTCATATAACTCCTCCCACATTTCCTTGCTCTCTTCATTTTTTCCCCATCCCTTCTCTACTTGGAGGCTGGACAATACCATGTTGATTTTCTTAGCTGGCATAGGCCACAAATAGCTGTCTGCACAGATTTTTCTGCACTCAATTTTTAGAAGTCAAATTGGGGGTGGGGGTGTCTAACACAGTCAGAGGTCTCTGACTCAGTGTTGGCAGTGGTAGCAAGTTGTTCAGGACAAAAAAGGGAAGAAAGGAGTATACATGACCAGAAGCAGCAAGGTCACTTAAGTTAACTGTTTATTCTATTAAAAGCCCTGCACATTAAAAGCTGGAGGTATGCATCCAATTTGGCTCATTCAATATGCACCCACCTAATTATATTTAAAGCTTATCCCCTGCAAAAGGAGTAGAAAGTTAAATGTGACTCACCATTTCATCCTTGTTGGAAATCAACTGTGAGACATGTTTTTCTTCCTCTTTTGTCATCAATTTCTCATACAGGTCACTAACAATAAATGAAGGGTAATATCTATCCTTTAGTGTCTCATATACTTCTCCCTGGATTTTGCAGAACACATCAATACCTTTATTTCCTACAAGACATTGCTGGATTTCTTTGTAAAGTGATTTTTCCACAGGTATTTCTTTGCTTTCCACAAAGAAATTCTGATAAATTTCACCAACTAACTGTGGAATTTCATTCTGAAAAGACAGGAAGGTAAAGAAAGAGAAAGGTAAGGAATATAATCTCAGAGAGAAATTATTTTCCACTGAACTGTGTGCATTTTAAAGCTGGAAGGAAAATATTTAGTATGTGCCCTGTACTGGTACCACAGTGGAACTTAGGCTTCTGTGTTCACATTCAGAAGTAAGGGGAGAATGTCACACCCTAAAAAAGTTAATGCTTAAAATTAATACTTTATGTTGAACAGTTATCATCTGCAGTTGCTTTTAAAAGCCAGAGAGAGGAAAAGAATAATGAGAATACTTATCTTCCAGCAATGGATTCCTTTTCATAAATCTCAATTACAAAGAAATACAATCTATCAACTAAAATTTATTTGACTTTTTATTTAATACAATGGTAAGTACTCATCCCATTAATATAAGTAATATTCACCCCAGAAAGAAGTCAATAAAGTAGTGTATTTTGAAAAAAAAGACAGATTTTCTTCAGAATGATTACTTCAAAATAATTATTTTGTCATCAAGCTTATGTTGTACAGCTAAGTCTTAAGCAGTATACTTGGGTTATCACTGGCCAACTTCAGAAATGCAAACATCTCTTCTGATTGATACAATATTTATATTTCCTGTAGAGGAGTTTCATTAATCCTAGGAATGATATGCCAAATTCTCAAGAGTAGAAAAAAATCAAAGACATACAACATAGTGACTATGACTAAATTAATCAGTGTTGCTAGGTCAAAATATGGCTATCTTGAGGAATTTGTATGCTCTTATTTCACTGAAATTTTTGAAATTGTATTCAGTAGTTTGGAAAAACTCTTTAAATTATTGTTTACAATATTCATTCATTCATTCATTCATTCATTTATTCATGGTACTGGGGGATTGAACCCAGGGGCATTCTACTTCTGAGTTATACTGCCAGCCCTATTTTTTAATTCTTTATTTTGAAACAGGGTCTTACTACGTTGCTCAGGGACTCACTAAGTAGCTGAGGCTGGATGCGAACTTGCGATCCTACTGTCTCAGCCTCCCATGTACTGGGATTAAAAGCAAGCCTGGCTACAATATTCTTTTGAGAGCAGCTAAAAGTTATCTGGAACCGAAGCTAGTGATTAAAATGTAATAAAGTTGGAAAATACAGTACAGGAGTAAGATGGTATAGTTTGTGGCTTGTAAATTAACAATGAAAGGCGTTCCTAAAAAGAAGAGTTTAAAATACTACAAGACAAGCCAGGGTGGTGGCGCACACTTGTAATCCGAGCATTTGGAAGGCTGAGACTGGAGGATCTGGGTTCGAGGTCAGCCTCAGCTACTTAGTGAGGCACTCCGCAACTTAGTGAGACTCTGTTTCAAAATAAAGAATAAAAAAAAATAGGGGTGGGTGTATAGCTTGGAGGTAGAATGCCCCTGAGTTCAATCCCCAGTACCACAAAAAAATAATAATAATAAAATACTACAAGACTGAGCCAGGAGCAGTAGAACATAACTGTAATATCAGTTACTTGGGAGGTTGAAGTAGGAGGATGCAAGTTTGCAGCCAGCCTGGACAACTTAAGAAAAATGCTGTCTCAAAATAAAAAAAATAAATAAAAAGGTCTGGGGATGTATATTAGTGGTAGAGTGCCCCTGTGCTCAATCTCCAACACTACAAGACAAACAAACAAAAATCTACAGGACCGGATTTTGTTCCTTAACCAATGCAGTTTGTGATTTATTTTATATTATATTGGCATTCTATTCTAGCAACATTCATATGCAAATGAGCAATTCAGTATACAAATGCTCCTGGGCCTACATTAATAAACCCTGGAAATGTTATGCATGGATACAATGCATGTGTCATAATGTTTGTATGTTAAACATGTTGTTATAGATGGTTATAGAAATACTGATACATATATAAGATGGGGTCTGGCTATGTCACCCAGGCTAGTCTCACACTCCTGGGCTCAAGCAATTCTCTCACCTCAGCCTCCTGAGTAGCCTGGACTATAGGACCACACCACCTTGCCAGGTTCATTTTTAATGTATGTTGAGAATTGCCAAGTGGAAAATGCAATGTTTACTGTTGGGTTCTTCATTGTAGAAGGCATGTGTAACCAAAATGTTTTTTTATGTACCTTTACTCGATCATATTTTAAATGAAATAGAACAGTGCAAAAATTATAAATTATGAGTAAAATAAAAAAGACAGAAATGCATAATATGATATAACAAACTGCAATGTTAGGAGACTGAAGTGTAGGTGACAAGACCAAATTTATTATAATAGAAGTGTAATATGTACATGCCTTTTTATAGTATGTTAAAAAATAACTACCTGAAATGCAAACTATTAAATTCAACCTCTTGGTACATTTATAAATTTTATTCCCCCTTTACTCCACATTCAAAAATATAATGTAAGTTTATTAACCACAATGAGCTAAGATATAATGCTGATATTATAATTAGTTTTAAATATTCTTTTAATGTATACTTATCTTACAGCTTTACTGAAAAAAAAATACTGCTTAACATGCAAGTTTTCATCAGGTAGGGATTTATCTTTGAGGCTACACACACTACCTTGTTAGCACTCTTTAAATGTTCCACAGATTCCCAAAAACTAATCAAAGCTCTTTTGTCCATCCTTGCCATGTATATTCGAAAGTATTCTCGGTACAAAGTATTGGCCAAGATATCCTCAAATTGAAGAATCTATAAAGGAAATATAAGGAAAAATTTTAAATCAAAATTTAAATACCAGTTTGGTTTAAATTCCAATACACTAATTTTTTTCAGGGAAAAGTTCACTTTTAAGGTCATAAGCAATGTCATTATGTCATAAGCAATGTCATTATGTCACTATTATTCCTGGTAAACTGAAATATCTCTTCTTAATCACCTTCCTAAATTTTAAAAGAAACAAAATGCACCAAGTATTCACCTTTCAAAAGATACCAATTCTCTATTCATAATTCATCAACAAAGATCTACTTGAAACTACTGGTATCAGGGACAGTTCCAGGAAATGAAACAGATAAAAATCCCTGACCTATGGGATGTACATTCTATACCTAAATATAATAGTTGACAATAATAGAAAAATTGAAATATATCAAAGAACAAGAAGCTAGACTCTAAAGGTTTGGCATCTTTGCTTTCCATTATATTTTTATATAGCTGAGGAAAGTACAAATGATTTTATATCCTGCCTTTTGTTTACAATATCATACTCAGTAAAAAAAGTCTTTTGTAAGCATCACGTTAATTGGCCCCTAATATTCCGTTGTATGGATGAACTTAAATAAATTGCACTACTCTTTTCTCTACTATTTTGTATCTTCACAGAAAAAGAAAAAGCAATCTATCTGAAGACATGGTAGGAACAATCTTGAGCATGGACTGCTATAATATGAGAAAGCAGATGACTCTGATAATAATTTATGACTTAATTAGGAGAAATGCCTCAAATTAATTTAGGAGGAATTTAAGGCCCATATCCTTAGTCTGAACTAGTAATATAAAAATTGCATCTAATAAGTGGAACTCTAATACAATTAGGTAAAAATTTATATCTTGAGATTCTAAAAACATTATGGCAGTTGAAAAATTTTCTGAAATATCCTGGTAAGATATTTCTAAAATTAAGTGCATGCAGTCAATGCACACTCAACTCTTCTGTCACTGATAATAAGCCCTTGCTTATTCTGTTTTGTGGAAAGAAAGGAGAGATTCTCCCCACCCCCTACACACAAAATCGAACCCAGGACCTCACTCTTGCTAGGCAAAGTGCTCTACCACTTAGCTACATCCCCAGCCCTTTTTAATTTTTATTTTGAGACAGGGTCTTATTAAGTTGCCCAGGCTGGCTTAAACTTGTGATTCTCCTGCCTCAGCCTGCTGAGTAGCTGTCACTACAGGAATGTGCCATCAGACCAGGTTGGAGAAGGCATTTTCTAACAACTTCTGGTTACTAATTAAAGGAGATGGCCAACCATTGCAAGAGACCAGTTTCCACAAACATTTCAGACCATTGGTATTTAATGAGTTTACTGATTTAGGGACATACTAACAGATGTTTTTACTTTGTGTAAGCCCTACAAATGAAACATTTTGAAGCACAGGTCCTAACTCCACATGCTTCAAAGTGGTTTAAAGAAACTCATAACAACTGTGGCTAGGGAAGATGGGTCAACAGGAGCCAGGGAACCTTGTTAGACTCTAGTACAGAGTCCTGGGCTACATTCAATAGTATTCACTTGGGACTGGCCTTAGATTAAACCAGTGAACTCATGCACAAGTTGCCCTTAAAGAAGAGGTCATTTAGAGTACTGATTTCCAAATGCTATATATTATCATTTCTTCCCCTTCTTCATCTTTCCATTTGGAGGTCATTGCACGGGTGCTATCTTGCAATAAAAAACAAACAAAAAAACATCAAAAAACAGCCAAAACAAAACAAGGCAATACAGATTTTTGTTGATGTTGTTTTCATGCTACAGTGAAAACAACGCAAAATATGCAATGCTGTGCAGTTAAGATAGTTCAGGCTTTGGAAATACACAGGCCTACGAATGAATCCTAACTCTGCTACCTTTTAATCTGTAAGCTGTTACTTCATCACTCAGCTTCAGTTCTTTATCTCTAAAATGGGGATACCACCTATTTAATCACCAATAAGATACTTCTAAAATCAAGTGCATGCAATCAATGAACACTCAACTCTTCTGTCACTGAAAATAAGCCCTTGCTTGATCTGTTTTGTGGGAAGAAAGAAGGCATTCATATTCTCTATCTCTAGTACCCAGGGCCTCACTCATGTGGTAAAACTCATAACAGGTATTGTAAATCATAACAAGCAAAACAAAAACTAATCAGGAGGAGTCTGAATTAAGATTCTGGTGAAGAAATATGCTGGTAGGTGCCAAAATCATAACTTGTAACGAGGTCACAAAATTATGAGGATTAGCACTGAATCTCAACTGGGGTTGAATTTGGCTAAAACTACTATTGCTAGCTAGGGGTATTGCTAGAGCATGTGCCTAGCCTGCAAAGGCTCTGGGTTCAGTCCCTAGCTCAAAATAAATAAACAAATAAATAAAGATTGGTATTAGCACTTCATTAAATGTCTAACAGAATTTATCAGTAAGTAATCTGAGCCTGGAGTTATCTTTGTGGGAGGATTTTAAATTATGCATTAATTTTCTTTAATATATCTAGGGCTATTCAGATTTTCTATTTCTTTAAATCAGTTTTAGTGATTTGTGCTAAAACATTTATTTATTTTATAAATATTTCATATTTATTGGCTTAAAGTTATAGTAGCATCTATAGTGATATCTCATTTCTCATTCCTAATATTACAATTTGTATCTTCTGTCTTTCCTTCCTTACAATTGTATTAGTTTTAATTTGTACTCTCTTAAGCTTGAGGCTCAGAGCACTGATTTCAGACCTTTCTTCTTTTCTAATATAAGTATTGTAAGTACTTCCCACTAAGTGCTGCTTTAACTGCATCCCACAAATATTGATATACTGTATTTTCATCCTACTCAAAATAGTTTCTAATTTCCCTTATGACTTCTTCTTTGACTAAAGCCTTACTTAGATTACATTGTATGTATTTCTAAATATTTGGGAATTTTCCAGATCTTTCTATTACTTATTTCCAATTTAATTCTATTGTAATCAAAGAACAACCTTTATCTAGTTTTATTCCTTTTGAATTTGTTGGACTTATTTTATAACCCAGAGATGTACAGTCTTTCTGGATGCCTGTTCAACATACAATGAGAAAAATGAATATTCTGCTGTTGTTAGGGTATTCAATAAATGTCCACTAGTTCCTATTGGTTGGTAGTGTTGTTCAAGTTTTCTATATCCTTCCTGGTATTTATTACTAAGACAGGGATGATAATATCTCCCACTATAATTATTGATTTTTTTTTCTCCTTTCCTTTCTGTCAGTTTTTGCTTCATGTTTTTTTTTTTTTTTTTTGCGGTACTGGGGATTGAACTCAGGGGCGGTCTACCTTCGAGCTATACCCCCAGCCCTATTTTTTATTCTTTATTTTGAAACTGGGTCTCACTAAGTTGCAGAGTGCCTCACTAGGTAGCTGAGGTTGGCCGTGAACCCAATCCTCCAGTCTCAGCCTCCCAAATGCTGGGATTACAAGCATGCGCCACCACGCCCGGCTTGCTTCATGTATTTGTCTCTTACTGATCACGTACATATTTAGGATTACTATTTCTTCTTGATGAATTAACCCCTTTATTGACTATTTATTTATTTATTTATTTATTTATTTATTTATTTATTTGTACTGGGGATTGAACTCAGGTGCTTTCTACCTCTGAACTACACCCCCATCCTTTTTTATTTTTATTTTGAAAAAAGGGTCTCTTTAAGCTATTGAGGCTGGTCCTGAACCTGCGATCCTCCTCTCTCCGCCTCCCAAGTACTGGGATTACAGGCATGTGCCACCGTGCCCAGCTGACCCCTTTATCTTAATGAAATGTTCATAATCTCTGGTTACATTTTTAAGTCTACTTTGTCTAGAGTTAATATTAGGTACTCTAGACTTCTTCTGCTTAGTGTTTGCATGGCATGTCTTTTTCTCTCTTAGTCTATCTGTACCTTCATATTCAGTTCTTGTAAATAACATATAATTAGGTCTTAGCCTTTTTTAATCACTGACAATCTCTATTAATTGAAGATTGATCTAATTCGGAAGTATAAGTTCTGAAATAAAGTTAGTGCCAATTCCTCTGAATCAGATATGATTAGGTCACAGTAAAAGTGCTCTATCCACATATGAAAAACTCAGAATGGCCTCAAACTAACTAAAATCTTACTTTGAGAACAGCAAACCACCACAATAAATATTGTAATTCTGTAATACTATCTAAGCCTTCCAGCTGAGACTAGAGGTAACAGTTTTACTCTGAGAATATACTGATGCTACAGAAATGGGTTTCTCCTTTGGTTTCTAGGGAAAACAAATCCAAAATGAATCCGATACTGCCGACTTTTAGTAGATACTGTGACTTAACCTGTATTGAAATCACATTCAGTTCTAGAATGAGCTTCCTTGATCTTTCTCCAGATTTTCCTGTCTATATATCATATTTTGATTATGAGGAAACTATTTGGTACCTTTTAGGTATACATTTCATATCTGTGCTAAATCACTTGCCTTTTCATTTTATAATTACATGAGACTCTCATAGACCAGTTCTCCGAGAAATCTATCTTACTCATTTTGGATTCTAGTATTTAGCACTATGCTGAGCAATTGTTGGGACCTCAATAACTACTGAATAAATGAATAGGACATAAAATGAAGACTTCGTTTATGATAAGTGGGGCGAGATGCTTATTAAGAGGCCAAAAGTTCAGGAAAAGAAGGAAGACGGGCAATATTCAATCTTCCAAGTAGTTTTCACTTTGGACCACAAAATCTCAGAAGGCTTTGTTGCTAATGAAATTAATGGGCATCTAGTGGTCAGAGCACCCTGCTATGAAACAAGGGGCTGCATCTGTGCCACTTGTGTAAGATACTGCAGGACTCTGGCCTGTGCTGGAGTTGGTACAAAGATGAGATGGAAACCTGCCTAAAGAGGCTCTATTGGAGACTAGTCCAGGAGCAAGTGGAAACATACAAGTTCATCACTGGAAAAATAAGAGTTCATCAGGCAAAAGTCACAGATAAGAATATGAACTCAAGTCAAGAGATGAACAGGGAAAGATCAAGAGACTAAGAATCAGAGCAAATGAAGGTTAAAGGATGGTACAACAAGCTCCTGGGGTGTACTGTGGTTGTTTCCTTCCATCTTAGCATGCTCCAGGTCTTAGAAGCCAAACTTGATCCTTTAGAGTTAGGATTGATACTAAAATAGGGTTAGAATGTGCTCTTATACTCTAAAGACTCAGTATCAAGAGACAGTCCAAAGTTGTATAATATAAAAACAGTCACTGATATATTATGGTTTAGTGAAAAAGGATTTAGACTTGTGAATCAATCACATCTGGGTTTTAATCACATCTGGGTTTAAATCCACCATTTTACTTTCTGAAAATGAGGGTATCAAGTAGGTATTTCTTACCATGGTAACAAGAATTAAGTAAAATAACTTTTAAGATGCCTTCTATTTCATAGGTGGTTGTTTCTATCCAGTTAATAATGAGTGACTTAATTGGGCCCTTGCAAATAATAAACATGTATCTCTGGGACTGAAGGAAGACAAAAGAGGGATGGAAAAATTCGTATACACAAGCTTGTATGCATTGGGCATGCAGACACACACACACACACACACACACGTACACACACCTATCTATAATACCTATTGTCGTTCATAGAAGTCAAGGACAACAAGTAATATGGCTCTTGAACTAATAAAAGCAAGGACATGAGTCTGTAGTTATGGAGTATGTGTCTTAAATACTAAAAAGTTAAAAGACTGTATATGTGGTTACATCAGTGTGTATAATAAAGTTGATATGGTTAAAATAAGAAACTACAAAGTCCTACCTTCTGGCTTTGAGGCCCTTCCCCCTCATCCATGGCCCCATCCTCCTGCTGGTCGTAGGCAGGACCTCCCAGGATCCGGATTCTCTTCTCACACTGCTTCTTTGCCACAGTCAGTTGGTTAATGTACCTTTTCATATTTCTGGCCCTCAGGAGGTCAGCCTTCATTGCGGCAGACTCCTTACCTTGAATAGGAGTGATGAGCAGTACCCAGTAAGAGGACAAGGTATAAAAGAGGGGACCCAGCCACTCTGAACCAGATCAGTGTCTGATGTGATATACTTTGAAAAACAGTGGATACTAGCTGGGTGTGGTGGCGCATGCTTGTAATCCCAGTACTTGGGAGGCTGAGACCAGAGGATCCGGGTTCACAGCCAGCCTCAGCTACCTAGTGAGGCACTCCACAACTTAGTGAGACCCTGTTTCAAAATAAAGAATAAAAAAAAAGGGCTAGGGGTGTAGCTCGGAGGTAGAATGCCCCTGAATTCAATCCCCAGTACCACACACACACACACACAATCAACAGAACAGAATTCATGATAAATATGTATATATTCCCAAATACCAGTAATTTCTAAATATAATTTCTAAATATATCACTGACAAATCTTACTCAAATGTAAAATATTTTTACAAAACCTCTGTACATATACATGTACAAATCAGGGTATGTATTTAATATGTTGACATGGATGTGTATGCATTCATCTCATATTCATTGATAAGCAGGCACTGGGTGCTCACTATGTGTCCATAAGACACTGGCTTGGTTTTTTTGTTTGTTTGTTTTTTTTGCAGTACTGGGGATTGAACTCAGTGCCATTCTACCTCCGAGCAACAGCCCCAGCCCTATTTTTTTATTCTTTATTTTGAAACAGGGTCTCACTAAGTTGCAGAGTGCCTCACTAGGTAGCTGAGGCTGGCCACGAACCCGGATCCTCTGGTCTCAGCATCCCAAATGCTGGGATTACAAGCGTGTGCCACCACGCCTGGCACTGGCTTGGTTTTTGAGATTTTTTTTTTTTTGTTGGCCCTCATGGAACTTTTTAAGAGTCTAGCAAAGAAGAAAACCAAAGACAGTACAAGCAATTAAAAATGTCTTGCAGATTATAGAGAGACACGCAAATACCACTGAACTGTTTACAGAAGAGTCTAAATCAGGCTTCCTAAAGGAAATTACATTCAAACAAACATGAATAGTGAGTAGAGCTTGGCAGACAAAGAATAGCAAGGGTAAAAGTGAGAACCCTGAGACAGGAAGAAAACAGAACTTTGAGGCCCTGTATAGCAGATGCAAAAGGAAAGAGAAGATCCAAAATGAACCAAAAGTTGGCAGGAGCCAGAAGCGGCAAAGCTTTTTAGGCCAGAGATAGAACTTTGTTCTTTACCCTAAAAGTACTGCAATGCTTTTAATGCATTTTCAAGTAGGGGTATGCCACGAATGGATTCATATTTTAAAAGATTATATAGGAAAGCAGGATAAAAAATAGATCAGAGTGTTAGTAAAATATAAAAATAAAAATAAAAAAAGTTGGAAAACCACTGCAGTAAAAGTGGAGAGACAGAAAGAGAAACTGAGACTGAGACTGATGGCCTAAACTAGGTTCACGGCAATGATAGTTAGGAAGACTGGAAGATTTGAGAATGACAGACCCAGTGGCCGACTGGACAGGGTGAAGGATAAGTATCCAAGGAATGAAAAAAAAAAAGCTGTATTAAATATGGTTTCTAGGTTCATAACATGAGCAGCTGTGTAGATGGTGGGGCCAATGACTGGATCAGCAAACACTGGAGAAAAATCAGGTTTATAGAAAATTGTAAATTCAACTTTGAACAATTTGGTAGGTAACTTCCAAAGATGGTTCCAGTATCTTCTGCCTCACATATTCTTTTTTAAAATATCACGTCTGAAAACCTCCCTCTGAAAAGCAGGGTACGTGTTTCCTCTCTTAAATCTGAGTGGGTTTAGGATTATGGAGAAGTGATGTTGTGACTTCCAAGGCCAGCTCATCAAAGGTTACCGACTTTGAAATCTGAGCCACCACATACATCATCCACTTGCCCTCAAAGCTTTCATGCTTTAAGGAAGCCTAGATAATCAGTCAATGGAGAGATATATATGGAGAAAAACCAAGGCTCCCCAGACTACAGTCCAAGTTAAAATCTTGGCCCACACTCAATACCAATTTGGTACCATGGGAGTACATCACTTTGAAAGCAAATGGTCTTGCCCCAGTGAAGCCACTCCAGCTAATGCCATGTGAGCAAAGAAGAGTCATTTTTGCCAAACCCTTCCCAAATTGCAGATTAATGAGCAAGATAAATGACTGCTGTTTAAGACACTGTATTTTAGGGTGGCACATTATACAAGAAAGGATAACTAGAACAGGCAAAATGAAGCTGAGAGCTTTTGAGTTATCTGATAGGTCTATAGTTCACAAGTGTTCAGCTCTGGGATGGTAACTGGGTGAATCTACCCAAGAAGCTCTGCCTTTGGTTTCTTCATTCTCTTCAGGGTGCAGTCTAAGTAATGTTTTTGCACATCTTTGCTGGAGACCTCCAACCCTAGGATGATTATTACTTCTCTCTTGTCCCACTTGGTCACTATATACAAATGCATAAAACAGTACCTAGGCAAGCTAAACAAGTTAATTCAAAAAATGTAAACATTGTATCACAAAACATGTTTATTTGTTAGAAGCATCTTTTTTAGAACTTATCACAAAGGGTTAAGGGCAGACTTCCAGTCAATAGATGACTTTGTTCAAGATGGTCTGTTGGATATGATGAAATGTTTTCCCATATGGGTGCTGAGGAGATATTTTCATCTAACTTCAATAATGGTTTCTAAACACATCCTATGCTTAGCTAGTAGAAGGCCCTGACCAAAGGACTCACAAGCTTAACATTTATATCCACAGGGGAAAAAATATACCAGAGTTCCTTTTGTATGAGCATTAAGGTAAATTAGTTGCCCCCAAATGAGTCTATTGTAAACTAAGATGTTTTGTGGATATGCCTAAAGAAATGTATGCTTGAAAGAGCTAACTTTTTTTAAAAGTTCACTTTTTAAATATATATCTTTAGACTTACATTTAAATTACTCTGAAATTCAGGGCCAAAATTGCTTTTTAGAAAAAAAATCTAGACCTTAATCTTAATTTGGGGTTAAAACATACTAATAGAGAGAGACCTATCCAGAGGAAACAGACACACATTTATCAGTCACCACATTCTTTTCCTCCCCAGAAAGCTTAAAAGCCTTTCTAAAGAACAAAAACTATAAGCAAATTCCAAAGAGAAGGAAGAATGAAAAAGAACAAACCTTCTCCTAAAGCCCCAGCTGCAAGACTGAGATGAATATTCTCGTGTTTTGCTTGAACTCGCGTGAAGGCAGTTCTATTTGTTAAAGTGTGATACAATGCCATTCTCTGATCACAAAGCTAGTTGCTAACGAATGCAATAGCAGCGTGTGGCTTAGACAATTCTGTTTATTTTTGCCTCAGAAAGCTAATGCCACGTTCAGAGCTAAATGACTAACATGGAGCTCATGCAGTCCATGCTTCTGGTGTGCAAAAATCCTTGTAAATCCAGAGACGCAGATGAATACATTTCTTTGTGGTCTTAAACCCCATTCATCCAAGAAATATTCATGTCAAGAAAAGTATAGGAAAGCGGGTGTGCGACAACATGCTGCGACCTAGCTCCAGCCATATTCACACAGCTGTTTCTGTGCAGGGTTTAGTAGTAACACTGCATTGTTAGAACTATGTTAATAATACAAAATTTAATCAAACTTAAAAAAAAGAAGGCCAAGATGACAACCAGTGCCAGTGAAACAGGAATGGCAATGACTCTTTAAAATTTGTGCCAAGATGAAATAAGTAATATAGTATTCTAAAGCAATTATATATATATATATATGTATATACATATATATGTGTGTGTATATATGTATACATATATATATAATTTTTTTCCTCATAGATAGTCTAGATTCTATTGAGATCACAGCAAAAGGAAATGGGTTAATTTGCTGAAAGAGACATTTACATTAGGTATTAGGTGAACTTTCTGACCATAAAGACATTACATCAGATGTATGAACATCACAGAAATTACTTGTTGCTATAAATGTTCTGCTCATGATAGAGTTCTTCCTGAAGCACATGAAGTGCCTTGAGTGAAACACTGGAGGAAAACAGTTAGGTGCTACTTCTCATGAGGCAACAAAGTAATTTATGTTGTAATATACAATGACTCCAGAAAGAGTACAAATAGGAGATTAAAATGGCACCACTGTATTTTTCAAGTATGAGAAAGTGTCCACAGTAGAACAGTTTTCTTCTCTCATGGCACGCAACCATATTCGGAAGCATTCACTACCAGCAGCATCCTTAGCAGACTGAGGAGTTTAAGGGATAACACACAGCGGGCTTCTCATGGGCATTTGGGCTGTGTAACTCTTTGTTGTGGGGGCTGTCCTCTATGTATTGTAGGCTGTGTAGCAGCATCCCTGGCCTCGACCACTAGATGCCAGTAGCATTCCTTCTCTCAAAGATGAAAACCAAAAATGTCTCCAGACACTCAAATGAGAGCAAAACTGTGCCCTCCCCCACCCTGATCCCAGTGAGAGGTACTAATGGAGAGACACAACTTCTGTGACCTCTGCCCCTGGCTCCTCAACATGAGTCCTTCTTCTCTCCTCAGGTCTCTCAGGGACTCCAGGAAATCAAGGTAAGGCACAGGCCTTCCTCAATTAGAAATGCTGGGCCTCTTTTCCTCAACTCATATGCACACTAATAAGCTTACAAGGCTTTGAAGCCTTTCATACATTTATTTTATTTTATTTTATTTTTTTTTGTGGTACTGGGGATTGAACTCAGGGGCATTCTACCTCCGAGCTACACCCCCAGCCTTATTTTTTATTCTTTATTTTGAAACCGAGTCTCACTAAGTTGCAGAGTGCCTCACTAGGTAGCTGAGGCTGGCTGCGAACCTGGATCCTCCGGTCTCAGCCTCCTGAATGCTGGGATTACAAGTGTGCGCCACCACGCCCAGCTCATACATTTATTTTTATTCTTATATTTATTTTTGTGGTATTGGAGATTGAACACAGGGGCATTCTACCACCAAAATATACCCTCAGCCCTCTTTATTTTTTATTTTGAAACAGGGTCTTGCTAGGTTGCTGAGGCTGGTATTGAACCTGTCATGTTCCTATCTCAGCCTCCCAAGTACTGGGATTACAGGTGTGAGTCACCAAACCCAGCTTCTCACACATCTAAATACAAGTTTTTACCAAATTCTTTTGATGGGAGGGCCCAAGGAACAAATATGTATTCACTTAGAGATTAGTCAAGTTTCAAAAGGAGTAATGGTACTTGACTTTCTAACATGAAGCTGGCAGCAATTCTCAGGAGTTATTAATCATCACAAACTTCTTCAAAATTATCTGAAAGTTACTTCAAAAGCTGCCAAGGAACTCAAAAAATATTTGCCTTGCTTTTCAATTTGAAGCTGGTATGTTCTTTAAAAAAAAAAAAAAGAAAAGAAAAAAAGAACAAATGGGATTATTTTATCACACCAAACACCTGAAATTCATAGTCTAAAGTGTCACTCCACTTGAGTGAAGAGTGCGTTTGAGGAAAAAGCAGAAATCACAGCAGGAGTCAGTGGCGGAACCATTCACACCATTCACTTGATAACAGCAAAGCTACAGAGACCTCCTAGACTATCTGCAACCTGGTCAGAGTATAAGCCTGCCTTCTACTTCCTGCCTCTCAAGGGCTGGGACTTCTAGCACTTCTTTTGGTTTAATGTCCTCCCACATGCTTGCAATGCATTTTAAAAGAAATCATATCAATTAAACCCACATATTAAATTTAGAACCTGTTCCCAAATTAGCAGTGTGAAGTGAACAGATTTGAGATATTGCATTTGTTAGAACACAGATCTGACCTACACCAGTTTTAAGCATTTTGAGTGTGGCTCTCATACCTATGTGAATGAGTGGAGTTCAGGACTTAAAATCAGGAGACTTGGGTTTGAGTTTTAAACCAAGTATGTGACTGACTAGTTCTATTTTCAAAGGTGAAGTGTCTAACATTTCCAGACTTTAACTTTCTTTTATAAAATGTAAGCATTAGAAAATGTGATGACTTCAGTTTTCTCGAGGGAGAGTGGGAGTAGAGTTGGCTATCAAAACCATAGGACTATAATGAGTACAATGGAACTTCCCAAGCCCTTATGCTCCAAGGCAGAGAATGGATAGGGGCTAGACAGTGAGGTAACATCTGGAAACTTGCACTCACACTATGAAGACTGGGCAGGAAAAAACCCTGGGAAGAGTCACTCTGGCAACAGCAGGGAAAGAGCCTGGGATTTTGTCTCAGTCCAATCAGGCTGCTGTAACAAAATATCACAAGCTGGGAACCTTTGAACAATAGAAATTTATTTCTCACAGTTCCAGAAGCTGTAAAGTCTAAGATCATTGTGTCTTCATATGGTGGAAGGGGCACAGAAGCTCTCTGTGGTACTAATCCCCTCCCAAAGCCTCATCATCTACTACCATCAACTTTGGTGATTAGTTCTCATCATGTAAATTTTAGAGGATGCAAATATTCAAATCATAGCAGGTCTTTTACAATTATAATTTATAAATTAAAAATATTATTGGTTGAGTGCTTTCCCTTCAATCTGATATACCCCCAAGAGCTTCCTGAAAGCAGGGACCAGATTGGTGGTGTTCATTCCTGTACATCCAGAACACAGGAAAAGATTAACAAATGTTAAATAAAAAGACTGCTGACCCCATAGATTCTTTCCATGTTTTTTCTTTATAGAAGCTGCTATGTATGTGACAGATTTACTTAGGGGGAAGGCCTTGCTTCTGGTAAATTATTTTTCTTTATAGAAGCTGTGATGACAAACATGTATATCATAGTTATGTTGGTCAGTGATTCAAGGAGAAGGAAACAGTCCCTATATCAAGCTTCTTTTTGTTTCTCTGTGCTAATCAGAAACTTGGGGAGAGAGCATATTTTAAGTCTGACTTAACTATTCCACTATTCCGTTTTTTTTTTTTCCTATTCTCTAATAGGGAGACTTGAATAAGACTGGAGATTTTTGTGAAAAGTCTAGCAATGGGTAAAAGTAGTATTTGCCTCTTAGCAGTGAATCAAGATTTTCTCCACACTCTAGATTTTGATATGGCCTACAACTTCATAGATGTGAGGGGAAGAAACTGGTTCCAGGCAAACAACAGGGAGCTGAAAGCCACCCTCATACCTTAGTGAGTCCTCAGAATCACTCCTGGGTAAAAAAAAAAAAAAATCTTACTTCATTTGAAAAAAAACAAACAGGAAAAAGACATATTTAAAAAAAAAAACTACAATACAAGACAAAAAGAAGGAAAGAAGAAAAAAGCTAAACAATGTAAATGCTTTACAAAGGGAAAAGAATAAGTGAATTATGGAACACAATCTAACTGGGGTCATTTAAATAACTAATCAAGATTATGTTTCAAAATAGAACTATTGACAAATATTAAGTTTAAATTTCAATATAAAAATTTATATAGTAATGTTTAGTTTAAAAACAGAACAGAAATAATATATACCCAATGGCTTTAACCTTCTAAGATCTATGACTACAGATGAAAAGTTTTACAAGAATATAGAAATACAAAGACTTTAGTTATGATTAAGTTATTACTTTCTCTAATTATATTGTACTATTATTTTAATAAATATGAATTATTTAAATATAAATTAGAAAAATGTCCATGTTTGCAAAAGGGCTGGTAGGAGAGAAAAGACCAGAAAGAGACCTTAGTATAATAGAAGAAAACAAATTGGTTCTTACCTTTGTGCCTCTTCAGTTGGGGAAAGCTGCTAATTGTAGTCGCTTGAATTATTTCCACTACAATTTGATACCTAATTTTAAAAAAGAGAGAAAAGATTGAATATGAAGAAAATAATATTTTCAGAGATACCTTTAGACTGTGTTAATACCAAAATAATATCACACAGAAGCTACGAGTCCTGTCCAAACCTCATCAAAATAATTCAACATGAGAAGGGCATGGTGGTGCAAGCCCGTAATCTCAGTACCTGAGAGGCTGAGACAGGAGGATCGTAGGTTGAGGCCAGCCTCACTAACTTAGTGAGACCCTATTTCAAAAAAAGGTAATAATAAGCTGGCCGTGGTGATGCACGTTTGTAATTCTAGTATGTGTGAGGATGAGAGAGGAGTATCACAGGTTCACAGCCAGCCTCAGCTACTTAGTGAGGCCCTCCGCAACTTAGTGAGACCCTGATTCAAAATAAAGAATAAAAATAGGACTGGGGATATAGCTCAGAGGTAGAATACCCCTGGGTTCCAGCCCCAGTACTGCAAAACAAACAAATAACAAGCAAACAAAAAAGGTAATAAAAAAAGAAATAGGGTATAGCCTGAGCTAGAATGCCCCTGAGATTAACCCCCAGTACAGAAAAAGAAAAAAAAAAAGCCAAGATGAACTGAGCATCTATAAAAAGCTGGGCGTGCTGTTCCACGTGCTCATCATTTCTGAGGCCCTACTGTAAGAAACACAAATTGGCTGCCCCTTCTTGATTCCTATACCAAAAGCTTTACCACCTGCCTGCCTCACACCAAGGTAGAAACTTTGAGGTTAGGCTCAACTCCTCTCTCTCCTCAGCAATCCTTGGTAAACAGAGCCCAACAATTCTATCTCCTAAATCTGCACCATCCAATAAGGTAGCCAGGAGCTACATGAGGCTACTTAAATTAGGTAAATAAAAAACAGAGTTCCTTAGTCACAGTAGCCACATCTCAAGTGCTCAACAGGCATAGCTGCTTGTAAGCCATACTGGAGAGTACGAAGAACATCTCCGCTGGAGCAGACAATTCTGCTGGCTGGTGTTTCCTAAAGAGTCTGCAAGCTGTCCTCTCCCCTCCAGCCCAACTGCCACAGCCTCAGTGCATTCTCTCACTACTTCTCACTTAGAAAACTCTTCCAGACCAATCTGCAATGGGACTCACATGGCATCAATATTTTTTTTAAAGTTCTCTCAGTAATTCTAGCGTACAGTGAGGGTTAGGTTAGAGCACCAGTTGTATGTATGTGTGACTGAGAAGACCCACGTCAGAAAAGTAAACAGAATTTTACATTTTAAGTATAATCTGAGTTGTGGCTGTTTTAAGCATATTTAATTGGGCTTTTTAAATTCACTTCTTAAGGTCTACTCAGTACTTACTAGGTATTTCTCTAACCAAACTGTTCTGTTCTAGTGTTCCATAGACCTTAATTATATTGACTATTTAAGAATATGTTTACATATGTGAAATTATCAACGCCATCTCAACATCATGTATGAAGAAGGGGAGGGAGTAGGGAGGAAGCAAGGAGGGGAAAGCTCACCGCGTGCTACATGCATGTATAAGCATGTCACTCACTCACATTGTGATGTGATACTACAATGCACCAAAAGAGTATATATAGACAAAATCTGTTTGCAACAAAGCTATTTAGCATTAATTCTTACTTTGAACATGAACTTTGCAGCATTCAAAGATTTAATGCTATAGTTGGCTGGCTTTTAGAGCATAAAATAACATATTCTTTTGCTTTTCAACTAAAACCCAGAGGATACTCTGGTTTCTCTTCAGATCATACACATCTTTTTGCCTTTTACTAAAACCTAGAAGAGAGACACAAATTCATGAAAGATGTAGCTATTTGTGGACTCTTCACAAATTCACATCTTTCTAATTTCTTCACTTGTGTAATGTAAGTATTAATGTCTAACACTCACCACCTCAAAGAACAGGCTAATGAGAGCAGTGTTGGCCTGTCACCTGGACATGGTGGCAGATACTGCCTGCCCAACTTTGTTCTCCCTTTCTTTCATACTAACCAAGACATAGTTTTATTGGGGGAAAGCAATTCATGCAGCTCAAAATGCTAAGCTCTTCCCCAGCAGGTAGGGATGGCCATCTGATACAGTTCTAGTTGAAGAAACAAGGCAGAAGTTGTTTGGGGGTTCTAGGAAAGCATTTTCTAGAGGAACACTGCCTGGAAAAGCCCTTGCAACCTTCTTCCCTTGCTCTTCCCTCCATGTCTTTTGTGAATCCAGGAAAGGACTAAAGTACAGCAGCCACCTTCATCCTTCATCACACACTGAAGTCAGAGGCTAAGGATGGTGAAGTCCGAGGATGAGAGCAGGTTAGGTCTCCAATGACACTACTGAGCCATCTAAGCAGCTCCAGACTGTCCATCTCAGGATATGATGCTGCATAGGGAGGATAACCTCCTAACCTAAGTCACTTATGTCACTTATCTCAGAGCCAAATGCCACTTTAACTGACTGAGAGCTCTTTGAGGACTCCAAACACACGAAGAATACTCTTGATTGAATATATATTTCACTGCTGTTTTTCAAACTGAAGACCTGCAGGACATTAACAATTAATAAAGTTCTCTAATGAGATTGCCAATATTCCTAGAAATTATGGCAAAGCACCAAAGTAGCTCATTATGTGAATTTTTCTACTAGTTGCTTAATGCAAGAGGAAGCAGCTTATAAGAAGCATATACAAACCTAGCCGGGCGTGGTGGCGCACACTTGTAATCCCAGCATTTGGGAGGCTGAGACTGGAGGATCCGGGTTCGCGGCCAGCCTCAGCTACCTAGTGAGGCACTCCGCAACTTAGTGAGACTCAGTTTCAAAATAAAGAATAAAAAATAGGGCTGGGGGTATAGCTTGGAGGTAGAATGCCCCTGAGTTCAATCCCCAGTACCGCAAAAAAAAAACCAACAACAACAACAACCAAAAAAAAAAAAAAAAAACAGAAGCATATACAAACCTGGAACTATCAAAGCCCAACATTTCCTAGCCAAGTCACCTTGAGACTAAGGTTTTCCCACTAGAAGGCACTGACTTTTCACTCAACTCCAGAATATGTCTTCAAATTTTCCTTTGTATGTTACATTTGGATGCCCTGCAAATAGACTTACTGTCCATTCATACAATAACTCCAATCTGTAGAATTTATCATAAAGAAATAATTTACCAGAAGCCAAGCCTTCCCCCAAAATAAAACTGTCATATACATAGCAACTTCTATAAAGAATGAACATGGAAAGAATCTATGGGCTCAACAATGTTTTTAATTGAACATTTGTTAATCTTTTCCTATATTCTAGATGTATAGGAATGAACCCCACCAATTTGGCCCTTGCTTTCAAGAAGCTCTGGGGGTATATCAGATTGAAGGGAAAGCACTCAGTCAGTCATCAATATTTATAATTAAAGATTACACAAAATTAAATGTGAGAGGATAATTTTTAAAATGCGAAATGTTAGCTGGGCGTGGTGGTGCACACTTGTAATCCCAGCATTTGGGAGGCTGAGACCGGAGGATCCGGGTTTGTGGACAGCCTCAGCTGTCCATAGTTTGCACTGGCTCTCTTATCCAACCCAACTTCTTTTTCTCCTTTATCAAAACGTGGCCCTCAGCCAGGTCAGTGTCTACACTGTCCTCTCAAAGTTATCTTCTTCTGAGGTTTTTGTTCATCCTCTGCTTCCTTCCAGAAGGCAGTCTCCCTACTTGTCCATCACTATATCTTACATATATTACTTCTTCACTCAAGTCTTCCCCAGTACTTATAAAGCACATTAATATCTGTCCTCTCTGAAATCTTAAATTACTTTTGCTCTATAATAGAACCTATTTACTTGCCATTTTATATTTTTGTTTTAAAGCACTCTACAAAGGGTCCAAGAAACAAAGAAAATGGTTTATCCACTCATCAAAACGACTAATATAGCTTCAAAGAATGGTGATATATATTTGAGCCTAAGACAAAATGATGGTTTTGACTAAAATAAAGATATGGTACTTTCTTCTCCCCACCTAGATCATCAGCTTTTTGAAAACAAGGGTTGTGTCTTGTCTTCTCCTATAGCACCTAGCTTGGCATTGAGCATATAGTAGGCACTCAATAAATATTAATGAGCTAAATTAATAAGCATTAACATCTCCAACACTTAAGTGGTAACCATAATATTCTGAACAATTTGTTCTTTTGATATTCTTAGTGATTCATGCTTTGTAACACATGAGTCACTAGTGGTACTGAAAAAAACACATCATCTGAATAAAGAGTTAACATTTTTTAATGAAAGCATAAAATCATAAAGTAATACCAGCTAACATTTATTGATTTCTTTCATTAGGTACCAGGTACCTGTTTGTGTACTTTGATTCACATAATCCCCTCAATCTTCATAATAGTGCTATAATTATCCACATATTGCAGAGGAGGGAACTGGAGTGCAGGCGGATTAAGAAATCAATATGAAGTCCCACTGCTTTTAACTTCTAGAGCCAGTTAACATCTGAGGGTTGCTGGACTTAAAGCTCATGCTATTAACTATTTTTCTGCTACCCTAAAATTCAATATAGGGTGATACTTACCTTGTCTAAGGCGTTTCAAAGTGTACAGGCACAGCCAACACCAGAAAATGTTTCCAGCCTGTCTTCTATGTCCCTCCTGGATATTTCATTTCTGTCAAAGTTGTGGAGGGCCTCACTAAGTAGCTGAGTCTGGTTATGATCCTCCTGTCTCACCCTCCCAAGTACTGGGATTACAAGTGTGCACCACCACGCCTGGCTTTTATTTTTTTCTGTACAAACAATTTTTTTTGCTCTTAATTCTGAATTTATATACTATCCCAGAGCCTTTTTTGTTTATCTATAGTTATTATCTTCAATTCTCTTTATTCTAATTACAATAAAAATACACAGTACAGAAATACAGTTCTAGAGATACAGTTCTAGAAATTCAGCTCCAGAGATAGATAGGGTTAACAACACAAAAAGCCATTAATAATACATAGTACTCCATCATATAGAAGTACCAAAAAAATTTTTTAACCAAACCCTTATTATTAGGCATTTTGGTTACTTCAAGCTTTTCTCTATTTTTTTAATGATACTGGGGTTTCAACCTAGGGGCATTTAGCCCTATTCTTATTTTTAAACAAAGTCTTGCTAAGTTGCAGACAGCATCACTAAGTTGCTGAGGCTGGTTGCGAACCTGCAATTCTTTTGTCTCAGCCTCCTAAGTACTGGGATTACAGGCATGCACCACCATGCTTGGCTAAGTTTTTCTCTATTTTAAATAAAAGTACCTGTACAGGAAGGGGGGAGATGGGGAGGCAGGGGGCGCATCAAGTGCTGTGTGCGTGTATGTCAATATCAACATGATTTACATTAATGATGTGAAGCGATAATGCACCAATAAAAGCACATCAGATGAATGAGAATGAACCTACTACAGGATCCAGCAATACCACTTCTGGGTGTCTACCCAAAAGAATGGAAACCAAACTATCAGACGGATACATGTGTATCTATGTTTACAGCTGCACAATTCACAATTGCTAAACTATGGAACTAGCCAAGATGTCCATCAACAGGTGAATAGATTACAAAACTATGGGATAGGTACACAATTGATTTTTTCTCAGCCATAAAGAAGAACAAAGTCATGTTATTTGCAGGGAAATGGATGGAATTGAAAAACATTATGCTAAGTGAGATTAGTCAGTCACAAAAAGTAAAAAGTCAGTTGTATGCTCTCTCTAATATGTGGAAGCTAGGGAGAAAGTGGGACATAAGAGGGGTCAAGATGAAGAAGAAGAAACC
>PVLC010002936.1:25512-51969 GCA_004027655.1 Graphiurus murinus
ATCCCAGCATTCGGGAGGCTGAGACCGGAGGATCCGGGTTCGCGGCCAGCCTCAGCTACCTAGTGAGGCACTCCGCAACTTAGTGAGACTCGGTTTCAAAATAAAGAATAAAAAATAGGGCTGGGGGTGTAGCTCGGAGGTAGAATGCCCCTGAGTTCAATCCCTAGTACCGCCAAAAAAAAAAAAAAAAAAAAAGAAGGAGAAACCTTAGATGAGCAAAGAAGGTGATCTAACTGAAGGTGATGGGGAGGGAAACACCCTAATGCTCATGATGTACTTTCACAAACATATCAAAATCAATCCTAAGTACTAACTAAGTACTATCAATCCTAAACTGAACCTGAGAAGGAAGGGGCGAGAGAGTGGAGTGGGAATTGGGGACGGGCTAAATGAGAAATGTGCGCATGTATGCCTCTACCAGCTTGCACTTAACAAAGATTTATGATTACAATGCACCAATAAAAAAAAAAAAAGAAAAGAAAGAAAGAAAAACCTACAGACATTCTACCACCTGTAGGTTCCAGCCCTTTTTTGTTGTTGTTTTATTTGGAAACAGGGTCTCACTAGGTTGCTGAGAGTCGTGCTATGTTGCTAAGACTGTCCTCAAACCTGCAATCCTCCCAGACAGATGTATTTTAATGATAAAATTGTTGGAAGCTTTTTTTGGTAGACTTATATCAGAAAGTGTAAATTCTGATCTGTAATTAACATGTCATTATTTTACAAATTAAAAAATAAAATAAAATAATTTAAAAAACAAATCAGAAAATAAAAAATAAAATTATAAGAAACATTCTTGGAAAATATTCTCATATACTCATAATTATTTAAGATAAATTGCTATTTTTTAAGCTCCTATTGGGATTAGAATGACCAGAGGACTGTGTTAATGAATTACATGCATGATCTCACTTAATTATCACAACAATCCTATGAAATATAAACTATTTTCCCTACTTGATAGTTAAAACTAAAGTCCAGAGTCTAAATGACTTGCCTAGGGTCACACAGCTAGTAAGAAGCAAAACCAAATTGCAAACCAAGTCTGCTGAGTTCAGATCTGTCTGACTCTTGAGCCCAAGTTCCTGGCCAGGTTGTACCGCTCCCTAGAGGCTGAATTTTTGTGTTGTTAACCCTATCTTTCTCTAGAAAAACTGTATTTCTGTATAGTACAGGGTCATTGAAAGATAGAGCAAGTGTGGCTACCACTCAGTGCTGTGCTGGAGCCAGCCTGTGAGACTTGAGTCAGCACATAAGATCTGAATACTAAATGTTTAGGGATAAACCCACTATTATTAAAAATTTAATTGTACAAACTTATAATAAATGATATTTTTAAAGATAGTAAATTCTAAAAACTCATCATTTCCTAATAATTTTATTCACTTATTACATATGCTCTTAAGATTGCTTACATTTGTTAAATCAACATGGTAAAACTACTACGCATGAGATACTATTACAAATCTCTTCTCAACTCCGCATTCAAATGTGCTGGTGGCTTTAAATTAGCTGTGGCTGGAGTAGTAACATCACAGAAATTGGGAGACTACAAGCCATGGTTCTCACCTCAAACACAAGTCAGTTGTTAAAAATTACTAGCATGCCACTTCTACCACTATTTACTAGTGTTCCTTTAACAGATATGTGAGCCATAAAACGCTTTTCTGCTGGAGGGACTTAGCATCACTTTTTCTTTTTTTTAAATAAGGAAAAGAGGCCGGGCGTGGTGGCACACGCTTGTAATCCCAGCATTCGGGAGGCTGAGACCGGAGGATCCGGATTGGAGGCCAGCCTCAGCTACCTAGTGAGGCATTCCACAACTTAGCGAGACCCGGTTTCAAATAAAGAATAAAAAATAGGGCCGGGGGTGTAGCTCAGAGGTAGAATGCCCCTGAGTTCAATCCCCAGTCCCGCCAAAAAAAAAAAAAAAAGGAAAAGAGCATTACCTATAGCCAATTCTTGATGTTTCATTCCAAGTTTATGAAGCACCATCTCTGGCTTCTCTCAACACTAACCCCCCTATTCACTCCTCTATAGTGAAGAAAAGTTTGTGTTTTGTTTTGTTTTTTTTCACTCTTTTTTTTAGTACTGGGGGTTGAGTCCAGGGAAACTCTACCATTAAGCTGCATCCTTGGCCCTTTTTATTTTTTAGTTTGAGACATGGTTTCTCTAAGTTACCCAGGCTGGCCTGGAACTTGTGATCCTCCTGCCTCAGTCTTCTGAGTCCCTGGAATTACAGGTATACGGTACCATGCCCAGCAAAGAGGTGTTTTAACCCGATCACAGAGCAGGAGGCATGTGAAACACAGCCTCCCTCTACCCCCTTCATATTAAGTACATGTGTTCCTTGCCTCCAAGGGAAACCAGAAACTAGACTCTGGACCTACCAGGGAGCTGGGAAGGAAGGGGAAGCTGAAGTAAGCAGGGACTAGGCGGCTGGTTCTGGTCTCACATTCTGAGGTAAAAAAGGACTAGCTAATGATAAGACTCTGTTTTAGGAAGTGCACTGCTTGTGCATACAAAAACTTGCTTTCTCAGTTATCAGTAATAAGAGTGTTGTTTTAGTCTTTGTTTGCCTTATTCCTTTGGACCTAACCCAAGCGTGAAGAGAAGGGCATTGGTATTTATTAGGCCTCCTCAAACTCCCAAACTTAACACTACACACCAATCAGCCATTAGCAATTGACAATGAAATTAAAGGAATTTGCAATCCTTGGTCTAACGATAATAGTAATAGCTATCAGTTGGGATTGTGCTAGATCCAGACTTGGTGCTTTATATTAACTGATGGGTGGTCCAAACACTCATAAAGCAGATACGCCTACTCACAATGTCAGTGTCGCTCCAATTACAAATTATAATTATGAAGCACATAATAAAACATTAATTTCAGAGAGATCACAACTTCTTCACATCACAATTTACCCTTGTTTCATCAAGTTTTATCTTTCTGTCAATGCTCAATTATCTTTCCTTCTAAATGAATATGTGTTCTCTGATAGGTTTAACTCTCACTACAATGACTTGTGCTATTTCTCAGACACCAACAGAAGAAACTACATTTGAAGTCAATGTACTTTTATTTCTCAGAAAACTGAAAGGTTTTTTAGAACATTTTTCATTAGTAGCCTTTCATTTTATTGCAGTTTATAAAACTAAATTATTTATCGTTTTCAGAAAAATTCACCAGCATTCTTTGTTTCATCCTTTGTGATTTTTCATCTCCTTGTCCACCCACAATCATCTTTTTCTTAGCAGTTGTTGTGTGCTTATTGATTTCTGACATTGTGCATTAGTATGTCTTGAGAGGTGCTCAATTTTTTCTTTCATGTTCCTTTATAACATAATCCTCTTTTACCATTCATGATTCACAATACATTTTCAGAATTGTTCAAAATGTTTAACATTCAAATAACTTAAGTTTTTCACAAAAGCATGTGATTTTAATATTTTAATATGTTATCTTCAAGTGCAAATGCACTTAAACCCATTCAGAGATAAAACTCCATTTTCTTAGTGCATTACGAGAAAATACTAGCCTTGAATGGAGGTGCACAACTGTAATTCCAGTACTTGGGAGGCTAAGACAGAAGATCAGAAGTTTAAGGCTAGCCCCAGCGATTTAGTGAGGCTCTCAGCAACCCAGCAAGACCCTGTTTCAAAATAAAAAAGTAAAAAGGGATGGAGGTATAGTTCAGAGATAGAATGCCCTGGGGTTCAATCCCAATGCCAAAAGAACAATCTCTTCTCACCCTAAAGAATTATCTAGCCCAAAATGTCAATTTTGCCAAGACTGGCAAGCATTATGTTAAAAATACCATTACAGTAAACATGGTAGAAAAATGAAGTGTCCTGATTACTCAATATATGGTTACTCAACAGAGCTGCCATATATCTCAAACAATATATGACATGTAGCCAAGACTTCAGCTTGGTAGCATATGAAGAATATTCCATTTAAAAGAGTCTGTCAATACTAGTTGCACATTACAATCACCTCTAAAAGTACTAATGTCTTTGGTTCCTCTGTAGATTATATAAAATTTTCTGGTGGTGAAGCCCAGGTTATCTTTTTATGGAGGAGCAAATACTTTTCATTAGCATTTGCCTTACAAATGTGCTGACGAATTATACAATGTGGGCTGCACCACAAGTTTTCCTGAGCCACAATCTGCCCACACTTTGATGAAAGGTCCTACAAGAGCAGGGGCCTGTCATTTCTCCTTTACCATGCATTTTGACTCCACTTTGTCTTCAAAATAAAGGAACATTCCCTAGTCCCTTCTCTAGTATAGTTCTCAGTCCTTTCTCTAGTATGGTTCTAACTGCTTAGTTGCACCACTGATTGTACCTTCATTCTGAGCTCTGGTTTGCTTTTCTGGATGGGCATCATCCCACCACCACCACCACCACCAGCACAGGAAATCTACTCAGCTACCCTTTAATATCCTGCATCAAGACACCATTCATATTTTTGGTTCCTGTGTTGTTAGCAGTGTTAAACACTGCTCTACTACAAAATCATGGGAAATTCAAAATATTGCACCAGTCTAGTGACCAAATCTTCACTTAGACACCGTGGATAATGCGGGGCGGGGGAGAAGAAAATAAAAGGAATTGCAGTTACAAAGGAAAGCAGGATATTCAACTGTGATTTTATTAAAGCCCGGATAATTCTAATATACAGCCAGAGTTAAAAGCCACAAATTTAGTATATTTGAAGGAAGTTTTTAGTTCTATAACTCTATTGTGAAAGCACTTCATACTAACCCAGAAAATAGCCAAACCCTCCCAGGACTATAAATATCACCTTCAAGGTTGTTTTTTATTTTATTTTGTTTTTAATGCATTCTAGCCTAGTAGAGCAGAATGAGTTTATTTCCTTTAGAAAATATGCATTTATCTCCCAAATTTGTAGGGAAAATATATATGACCTCATGAGCTGCTTGATCTAAATAAAACATATTCCCTGCCTGAGGCAACTTACCCCAAATTTTACTGACAACAATTTGAAAATAGTGACCTAAAATATTAAGACATCATAGAGCAGAACACTCTAATTGTACAGAAAAACAACAGATTAGTACAGTCTATGATTGAAGAAAGCTGCTCTACTAGTGTTGGGAAGCTAGTAAGCCTCAGTGATGTAGACTTTAGACAAGTATTTAATAAAAATCAATTTTGGCTGTCAATAACAGTAAGTGGACCTGAGTCATGAATAGAGAGTAAGTTTATATCAAACAGTAAGTAACCAAGCAACAAGATCATTCATGTAACATCATCTACATTTTGGAGCAAAAAGATCAATCTCTGCAGCTACAGTCATTTCTGATACCCTTTCTAGCTAGTTATGGCTGTGCAAGAAGCAGAGAATGAAAGTTAGCCCTCAGGTCTATTTCTAAGACACAATGAATAAAAGATATCCCAATGCCATATTAAATAGAACTGCCTAAAGCTCTACTATACCTCAAAGGCTAAGGAGCAGGCTCAGAGTCAGGGGTCCAAGGGAAGATGCCTCTGGATATGCAGAAAAATATTTAGAAAATAACTCTGGATATGTATATCTATCATTAAGAAAAATATCTTCCACAGTATTTTCTCCCAAGGTTCTTTGCTAAGCTTGTTGAAAGGACTATAAATTCTTTAGATTACCATGATTCCATAATTCATGTTGCTGGTTGCATATGACTCTTTCAAAAAAAGACCCTTTCAACTCCTTATTAAGAGAATTTTCTAGAAGAAGTCAACAAATTCCCCAAGACTTACATGAGGAACTGAAAGGCTATAAAGAGAAAGAGGTGAGATTTGCCATTTCAACTGGACTAATTCTACCAACTTTATTAAACTTGAAAATGTATTTTGCTTCTAATAGACATTTTAAAGAGCTTGGTTAGCTAATCATAAAAGCACCACGAAGTATTCAAGTACTTCACCCACTGACTGTAAACTCCACTAGAGACACAAAGCCTAGCAGCAAGATGGAGGACACAAAAAAGGAAAATAATATACAGATCAGTCACAATGCACTATAGGATACCCCTTCCTGGAGTCTATACTGCATCTCTCCTTGGTGGTAGGCACACTCTGGGTGCAGGTGGGAGTGGGAGGCAGAATCTGTAACACTTTTTACTCTCATTTATCAAGAGTCAGTGGGAATGCTACTGAAGTGCTACTGAAGATGTTCAATGATCACTTGGAAGTCATTCTCTAAAGTGCAAACAAGCCAGGCATGTTGCCTTAATGATGTTGAGGTAAGTTTCTTCTATTCCAATTTTCTGCAGTGTTTTTAACATGAATGGATATTGGAGTTTTGTCGAATGCTTTTTCAGTGTCTAGTGATATGATCATGTGATTTTTGTCTTTAGTTCTATTATGTGGTGAATGACCTGTATTGCTTAGCTTATGTTGAACCAGTCTTGCATCCCTGGAATAAAAACAACTTGGTCATGGTGCACAATTTTCTTAGTATAGTTTTGAATGTGTATGGCTGTATTTTGTTTAGAAGTTTTGTATGTATGTTCTCAAGGATATTGGTAATTTTTTTTCTTGAGGGATCTTTATTTAGTTTTATTAAGGCAATACTGGCCTCATAGAAGGGAGTTTGGAAGGATTCCATATCTTTCAAGGAGCAAGGGAGGTGGTCTGGGGAAGGAGTGGAGAGGGAGAACTAATGAAGGAATCACTTTCATTGATATTATGTGTATATGTGAGAATACCAATGTCAATCTCAATATCATGTATGGGGAAAGGGGAGTGGGGCTGGAGCCAAAGGGAAAGCCCTCAAAGTGCTGTGTGCATGTATGTCACTATTACTGTGAACTACATTATGATGTGAGACTATAATGCAACAATAAAAGTATATATTAAAAATAATATTAATTATTTGAAAAACCTAATACTTTTTTGTGGTACTAGGGATGAATCCAGGAGCATTCTACCTCTGAGTGACACCCTAAGCCCTATTTTACTTTTTATTTTGAAACAAGTTCTCCTTAAGTTGCTGAGGCTAACCTTGAACCTGCAATCCTCCTATCTCAGCCTCCCAAGTACTGGAATTATAGGTGTGTGCCACCATGCCTAGCTAAACCTAATACTTTGAAAAAATTAATTCTAATTCCACTGTTAAAGAGAAGCCAGCTAGAGTTGTTACTAAATAGTAAAATTTATGAATTTATTTCTGTTTCTCTGGCAACCACATATACATATACATATATAACCTACCTAAGAAGGGGGTGCTAATTAGTAGCAGTTAGTTGTGCTATAATTAAAGACCAAATACCTTAGCTGCTTCAAGAACTCCACATCAGAATTGCCATTGATAAGCTTTATGAACTCTTCATAAGAAGGAGCATAGGTGTAGGCTCTCTTGTGATGTTCATTCATCTGTTCTCTGTATTCCAACTGGGTAAGCAGCATTTGGTTAATGTAATCGGGATTACTCAGTAACTCCACTACTGGCTTTAAGACTATGGAAAGAGAAGAAAGCATCACTGAAAAAGATACTCTTCATTAAGGGAACCATTTTCATGTCGTTTAATTGAACTACATTTGGAAAACATTTTTCAACTAGCAAAATGAAATAAATGAAAAACAATTCAAATATTAAAAAGAGTACATATGCAGATGTGCATGCACATACACACACAGGTTGCTTACCCTTTGGATATGTTACCACATATGGCTATATAAAGTAGTCACTTTAATAAATGAGTGGACTATAAAGGAATATTGAAAATAAGTCATTTGGAACCCAAGTTGCTAACAAAGATATCAAAATTAAGTACAGTTTTTTTTTTCTTTTCTTTATTTTATAAGGCTCATTCAAGTTTTTACCAGTTTAGTCTGCCAAAAGATGAAAGTCAATATTCTCCCAACTGGTCAAAGCAGATCTCAGGAAGAAAGAGGTCAAAAAGTCAGTAACACTACTATACCTTTATCCTACTAACTTCAGATTAAAAGTTCTCCTTTTTCTCTGTGGTTGGTTTTATTACCTGATGGGCACTGCTGGCTAATTCTGAGATAAATGAGATATTCAGTCATTGCATCTCTCTTATTTGTTTGAGATTCTGAGATAAGGAAAGTTTCTTTTAGGTCATATTTTCTTCCGTTTTTTATCCTGGAAAAGCATTTCCCTGGATAGTTAGCTTTTTTCTAGTAGTCACATTACATTGTGGAATAGTACCATTTTCATTAATTCTAAGTTCACAAAACTGTGTATAGGCATTATCAATGAATCACACAGCAAAGATATTTTAAGAAAATGCTAATCAGAGTTTATACATGTATATACTTTAATTAATGAACATATTATTGGCCTGAATAACTTAAAAGATATCCCAAATGAATGCTTTCCTGTGCAGAACATAGATTGGTTTTCCTTTGTCAAAATAAACAATAGTAGCCAGGCATGGTGGCACATACCTGTAATACCAGTACTTGGGACGCTGAGACAGGAGGATCACAGGATTAATGAGGTCTATGCAACTTAGTGAGACCCTGTTTCAAAATAAAATAGGGCTAGGAGTGTATCTCAAGAGGTAGAATGCCCCTGGGTTCAATCCCTAGTACCATTAAATAAATAAATAAATAAATAAATAAATAAATAAATAAATAAATAAATAAGTAAGTAAGTAGATAGATAGACAGCAGAAGTCAGGCATGGTGCACACCTGTGACTGCAGGTTCAAGGCTAGACTCAGTGACTTTCCAAGTCTCTGTTTCAAACTAAAAAATAAAAAAGGATTAGGGGTGTAGCTCAGAGGCAGAACACTCCTGAGTTGAATACTCAGCACCATAAATAAATAAATAAATGGCAGAATGGACTGTGCACGTGGCAATACACTTTATTAAAAATTCTTAAGTTTATCAATGTGACCAAATGCTTTCTCTGAATGAGACAATTAAGCTTAAATTTCTATAATACTTTACTTCCTATTTGTTCCACAGCATAAGAGGCTGCACAGGTGTTATACAAAGTATCATCACAGTACCCAGCACATTAGTTTCCATATATCGCATTAGTAATATTATTTTATAAGTCTACCTTTTGTTGTGAGAATTTCTGCCAGCATTATACGTAAGCTGTGAGACTGGACATCCTTTGAGGGGAGGAGACAAAACACCAGGACCCGAGAACACATTTGTAGGAATCTTATTTCATCATCTGAGTTCTTCAAGCACGAATGCAGCACAAAAGGCCTTGGCTGATCTTCGTGTCTAAAAGAGTAAGTCAGTGAAGAGAGGGAAACAGGAAGAAAATGTAGAAACAATTCAGGACCAGAGGTAAAAAAAAAAATACTATAGGCGACAACACATTGGCTGTAATAACTCTGCCATCTCCTTAACAATACCAATAATCAATAATCTCCTTAATTATAGGCTAACTTGAAAAACACATTCTGAAGTAAATGCAAATGTGTGGCCTTTGGGGATTTCAAATGAGACTATAACTACCCTAAGCAGCAACAAAGATTATAGGTAATTTCTAAATGATAACAACAATCCAAAAAGGTATGAGTGTTTCTTTCTTTCTTGATAGTAATTCAAGAAAGATCTGGATGTTAATTTTTCTAATACCTTTATAAATAAACAGCAACGTGCAGGATTTTGAGTGGCCAATACTGAGAAAAAGAGCCGTACACAGAGGGGGAGAAATATACTAGGAAGTACACAGGAAATGAAGTAGATATGAAAAAGCATGTTGAGCTGCGTGTGGTGGTGCACACCTGTAATCCCAGTACTTGGGGGTATGGCTCAGAAGTAGAACACACACACACACATACACACACACACACACACACACACACACACACACACGCCATGTTGGTACCATTATGATCAAAGTCTTTCAAGAGCTCTCTGAAACTTCTTTTTGCTTGAGAGACTGTACAATATGTACAGTAAAAAAGAATGATAATGATTTCCTCTTTGTCTTATACAACAAGCTAGGGGAATTTTATCCTAATGTGCAAAACGAAAAACACAAATAGAGATTCTAAAAGTAAGCCTTTATGCACACACTGATGTATATAGACTTGGCATTTTCAATTATTTTAGATTGTAGCTACACTGCCAGCTAGGGTTGATAGTTCAACATAGTAAGATTAAGATGCTACTCCTTGATCATATCAAGTCCTTTTAAAGGTAATTCTTTACTTTAAAATATACAGTTGTGCCGGGCGTGGTGGCGCACGCTTGTAATCCCAGCATTCGGGAGGCTGAGACCAGAGGATCCGGGTGCGCGGCCAGCCTCAGCTACCTAGTGAGGCACTCCACAACTTAGTGAGACTCGGTTTCAAAATAAAGAATAAAAAATAGGGCTGGGGGTGTAGCTCAGAGGTAGAATGCCCCTGAGTTCAATCCCTAGTACCGCAAAAAAAAAAAAAAAAAAAAAATATACAGTTGTTACTACTGATTCGACAAAGTTGGCCAGCCAAAAGAAAATCTACTTTTAGAAAAAAAGTTTCCTTAAATAATAACAAAACCCCTCTCAAAGTTCACACCATCCCTTGTCCATATCACTGGAGGGAAGATAATAAAGGGGGGGCTGGCCCCCAGAATACCACAACTTCCTCTCCCTCCTAGAGCTGAGTTAGGGAAAATCTTTTTGAGTGAGCCAAAGGCTAGACAGTTGGTCAAATAAGCTTGATCGATGGAAAAACTTCCTTGAAAGACTTCCCTAGACTTCTCTGCAACCTCTGAGCAGGACAATCCTGTGATGACCTCTAATAAGTAATAAGATATCAAGTATAGCTCTAGAAGCCAAGGAAGGATCATGAGACATATGGCTTCTTATGGGCCAGGAAATGTCTATCCAGTCCTCTGTTGTTGGGGTCTTAGCTGGGCATGGCTAGACCTCGCCTCAAGATGGTGCCTGGTAGAGTGCCAGGAGCAGCTGCAGGTGGTAACATCCTAGGGCTGTGCCATGCTAGAGCGTATGCACCAGCACGCCAGAGCCCGTGGCCTGAGAGTGCTCCCAGGTGAGAGCTGGATGCAGGCACCTCATGGCTCAAGCCCTGTTTGGCTTTAAGAGTCTCCACCTCTCGCCCTAGAGGGATGAACGACTGCTATTGCAAGGAAAGGTTACGGAGAAGGAGAGTGGGGTGAGAGAGACGATTGCGACCAGAGAGACAGTTACTGTCAGGGTTAAGAGAACGATTACTGTCACTGTCACTGTCACTGTTACTGCTTGGGCAACGTCCTCGGTCCCAGAGAGAGAGAGAGGTACAATAAAAGAAGTCTGAACCAGCAACGTGTGATTATCATCTCCATTGGGTCCTCACGGTTGAGGGTCCGGCGCGGGGGACGATACTCTGTTAATGTTATATTGTCCTTCTGCCAGTGTGAACTGATCAAGTGTATACCACAATTCCCACTACTTACCTCTGGGTTTTCCTTCCTTGAGAGCATAAAGGATGTTAACCTTTTATAAGTTTCATATGTATAATATTCCTTAATCCTCCCACTAAACCCAAGAAGTATTTCATCACCACCATTTTATGGATGAAAAACTTAAGATCTGGAAGGGTTAAGTGAATAAAGTCACAGAAGTGGTAAATGGTAGAAATAACTCTTAAGGTGACTCTTGACACCATAATCAGAGAGTGCAAAGGAGAGAAAACACATTTATTTTTTCTCAAACAACATGCCAGTATCTGACCAGCAAACAAAACAGACTGTAAAGAGACTATGAAAGCTCGGTGTGGTGGCGCACGCTTGTAATCCCAGCATTCAGGAGGCTGAGACCGGAGGATCCAGGTTCGCGGCCAGCCTCAGCTACCTAGTGAGGCATTCCGCAACTTAGTGAGACTCGGTTTCAAAATAAAGAATAAAAAATAGGGGGTATAGCTCGGAGGTAGAATGCCCCTGAGTTCAATCCCCAATACCGCAAAAAAAAAAAAAAAAAAAAAAAAGAGAGAGACTATGAAATTAAAGGTGCTATTGAATTAATGATATAAAATCAATCACTTAGATTTTCCTGAAACATGCTGAAATAAGATAGATGGGACTAAGGAAGAAGAAACAGAGGCAAGATTTAAATGTGATCTGGATTGACCTGAAGCAGCAACAGAATGACAGGCTGGAAATAAACACAGGCTGACCGGAAAACTGCCTCCACACAATTGCCTAACAGTCAACCAGAGGATGTGTTGCTTTATTAATGCAATTTATTATTCTTTTGCCTGATAGTGGACAATTCAATTGGATGCTCCCCAAACCATTAGTCATTTTGCAGCCAACGGAGATGTGCACACCAGTGGAGATTTCTACAGCTGTTTACCTGGAGCAGACATACATATTACCATCACACCCAGACTCACTGTCTGCCAGTCTTACTGTGTGGTTTATATGAGATGATATACAGATAATAATAGCTCTAGGGAACTCAATCATCTATATGGAAATCTCCAGTAACCTACTGGCACTTTTTAACTATCTATAACTGCAGAGAATAGTTATAGAGTTTTTTCTTTATTTTGTTCTTCATTCTTTATTTTTTAATCATCAAATATAACTTCTAGGAAAAGCCTATATAACAGTAAAACCTATCCTTGACATAAGAAAACTAGATGCCCAAAAAAAGAGAGCTTCTAATATGGAATCATATCTCTTATTTTATTCTGATGCTTTCCCCATAAGTATCTTTATATTACCTTCAAAAGCAGTAATTTTAGGAGCTGGAAAATGTCTCAGTACAAGATATATTCTCATGTTGAAATCAGATAATCATAAGAACATTAAGTTTCTCTTGGCCTTCTCCTTTACTTATATCCATCATTCTTCTAAGTGGAATAAACACTTATTTAGAATACTGTCTTCTAAGGGATGGTGATATAGCTTAGTGGTAGAGCGCTTGCCTAGTGTGTGGGAGATCCTGGATTCAATCCCCAGTACTGCAAAAAAGTAACAAAACTAAACAAGCAAAAACTGTCCTCTACTGACCATAATTTAAATATTTAAAATTAGACTTTGACTTCCAGGAAAATGGTGACTGGGGGAAATAGCATATCTCAGTCTCGCTGACACTCAAAACTGAATGCAGTGAAGACAGTATCCTGACAAAAGAAAAAAGGCAGCAAAAAATTGAACAAAGCAACGAAAAATTGAAAGGCAGCAGAAACAAAGCCAGAAGACAGAACAGAGGAGAGCAAGATACCCTGTGCACCTTCCCTGGGGAACGGGGGTGGTTGAGGGGCGGTGGTAAGGCTATCTTGACTAACCACACTGGGACCGGCAGCACTGCGACCTCCAGAGACCCCCAGCAAAGAAGCCAATGACTTCTGCAGAAAAGCAGCAAAAAAAAAAAAAAAAAAAAAAAAAAAAAAAAAAAAAAAAAAAAAAAAAAAAAAAAAAAAAAAAAAAAAAAAAAAAAAACAACAACAAAAAAACCAAAGTTGAAAAGTGGCAGAACGGGAACTAGAAAAAAGAACACAGGACTGTAAGCTCTTAATGCCTCCCACCTGGGGAAAAAAGCCCAGCAGTGGCGGTGCCATTTTAGCCAGGCAGCACCAAACCTGGTGGCTGCCGGCTCCGCAAAGACCTCCAGGAAGAAATTGGATTGTTGTGAGGCTGGTGACCACACACCATCAGTGAAAGTGGTCGTAATTTCTCTCCATGCTTGATCCGGACATCATGGCTGTGGCTGACCCCATCGCTTCTGGCAGCGATCCAGAAAAGTAAGCAGCACCCATCAGGACTGTAATTTAACTAGCCATTCCAGCAAGAAATGGCCATACCTGGACACTAGGACTTGCATGGCAAGGAAATAGACTTTCAGGGGCCTGAGACTCTGCAAATCACCCCTGCAGAGGCAGGGGTGGTGACTGCTATCAGACATAGCAGAAACATGATTTAGTCGATACCCCCTAGAGGCAGGGTGGGAAGGAACTGCAGTAGGCAGTTTGAGGAGCCCTTGTAGGGTCCCTAGGTGTTGCCATGGGACATCTTTCCCTGGTGTCTGGGGAAAAGAGCTCAGCCCACCAAGTTGCAGGCTCTGAAAGGAGTGAACTTGTGCCTGGTGGTGTTTGGTGCTAAAAGTACCAGCACAAGCACTGGGGGCCAGCAAGGGCTCCTGGGAGTGGGTCACCCCAGGACAGGGGTGGTGCTAAGGAATAGAGCCCCCCAAGCCCCCAAAGTCCCCCCCCGGAACTGTGTAATCTCTCCCTGCCAGACCTTGGGCCTAGGGCAGAGAGGAGCAATGGTGCCATCTGGATCAGACCACAGCAAGAGGCCAGGGACCCTGCAGGGTATCACTTGATCCCAGCCACGAGTTGGGAATTCAATACTCTCTCCACAAGCAGAGTTTGTACTTGGCATACATGTATGCTACTGATGGAAAGTACCTCATGTGACCATAACAGCGCTGAGTGCCTACATAAGAAAAACAGAAAATCACCAAATAAACGACCCAATGACACACATCGAGGACATAGAAAAACAGGAACAGTTCAACCCCAAAGCCAGTAGAAGGTAGGAAATAATTAAAATCAGAGCAGAAATAAATTAAATAGAGAACAAAACAATACAAAGGATCAACAAATCAAAAAGCTGGTTCTTTGAAAAGATTAATAAGATTGACAAACCCCTAATCAAACTAACAAAAAGAAAGAATCAAGCCAAATTATTAAAGTCAGGAATGAAAAAGGAGACATCACCCATAGAGTGGGGAAATTCAGAGGATCATCAGAAACTTTTGAAAATTTATTTTCCAATAAACTGGAAAACATGGAAGAAATTGACAGATTTCTAAATACATACAACCTACCTAAATTGAACCAAGAGGATTGCTGTTTCTATTTCTTTGCTTGCTATAGGTTGGTTTAGGGTTAGGGCTAGGGAATTAATAAGTGGGATGGCATTAAACTAAAAAGTTTCTGCACATCAAAGAAAACCATCAAGAGTCTAAAGAGAAAGCCTAGAGAATGAGAGATCTTTACCAGCTGTCCCTCTGACAGAGGATTAATATCTAGAATACACAAGGAAGTTAAAAGACTTTACACTAGAAAAATAAATAACCCAATCAAGAAATGGGCAGCTGAATTGAATAGATACTTCACAGAATAAGAGATACAAATGGCCAACAGATACATGAAAAAATGTTCAACATCATTAGCAATTAGGGAGATGCAAATCAAAACTACACTGAGATTCCATTTAACCACAGTCAGAACAGCAGTCATCAAGAAGTCAAATAACAATAAATGTTGGTGAGGATGTGGAGAGATAGGAACTCTTCTACACTGTTGGTGGGATTGCAAACTAGTTCAGCTGCTATGGAGATCAGTATGGAGATTCCTTAGAAAACTGGGAATGGATCCATCATATGATCTAGCTATATCACTCCTCAGTATCTTTCTCTAAAGAGGTTGACACCAGAGAACTGCAGTAATATGTGCATACCCACGTTCATAGCAGCATAATTCACAATAGCTAAATTATGGAATCAACCCAGGTGTCCATCAACAGATGAATGGATCACAAAACTATGGGAAATACAGACAATGGAATTCTACTAGCAATAAAGAAAAACAAAATTATATCATTTGCAAGAAAATGGAAGGACCTGGAGAACATTGTGTTAAGTGAGGTTAGCCAATCACAGAAAGTGAAGGGATATATGTTTTCTCTAATATGTGCAGGCTAGAGAGTAACTGGGATATCAGAGGGACTCCAGATAATGGAGGAGAAACCTCAGTGGAGCGAAACATGGTCTAAGGGAAGGGGAGGGGGAAGACTAGGTTCATTATTGGAAACACTAACATCAACTGTATGTACATATGTGAAAATCAATGTCAGTCTCCGTACTGTGTAGGGAAGGGGGGAGACGAGGTAGCGGGGGGGGCCACCAAGTGTTGTGTGCATGTATGTCAATGTCAACATGATTTTCATTATGATGTAAGATGATAATGCACCAATAGAAGCACATAAAATAATTATATTTCACTGAATTCAAACAAGTCTTAGTATTTCTTGGGCAGAACCATGAAACAGTTTATATAGTGGATACCACAGCAAATTAGCAGGTGTTCCATGAAACTGATAAATACTTCACAAGGAGAGGTAGAAGCTACCAAGACTCTAGGGAGGTGACACAGGAGTCCTGCTTCCCTCATTTTCCTTATTAATTCACAGTACCACACCCTACTGAAAGTTACTTCCCCTACAAGCAACATTTTACAAAGAATGGCCCAGAAATGCTTACATGTCCCCAACACCCTTTCAGGGAGGTTATGATATCAAAACTATATTCATAGTAATATAAAAATACCATTTGTCTTTTTCACTAGCATTCTCAGCAGTATACTAGAGTTGTCCAGAGGCTGCATAATGTGTGATCATATCATCACTCTGATAACAAATGGAAACTGTACTGTGTGCTTTGTACTTCAAAAACTTCTTGGTTTTAATATCTAATGTAGTAAATATTTATAGATATGAGTGGTGCTGGTAAATGTTTAACAACTGGCTCTCTATGGGGAAAAAAATCTTGCCTAAAGCATTTGCCCATTCACTGTGTTAACAGACAACTGCCAGCTAGCCATGGGATTGCACTGAACTCATGGCTGGAAAGAGGTGTGCCCAATTAGCTCTTGCATGCCAGTACAAGCTGGCTCTAGCACACACTAGATATGACCCACAAAAATGAAAGCACTCAAGCCGGGCGTGGTGGTGCACGCTTGTAATCCCAGCATTCGGGAGGCTGAGACCGGAGGATCTGGGTTCGCGGCCAGCCTCAGCTACCTAGTGAGGCCCTCTGCAACTTAGTGAGACTCGGTTTCAAAATAAAGAATAAAAAATAGGGCTGGGGGTATAGCTCGGAGGTAGAATGCCCCTGAGTTCAACCCCCAGTACCACAAAAAAAAAAAAAAAAAAAAAAATGAAAGCACTCTAAGGTTCTCAACAGCTTTTACAATTGTAGGGGGATCATGAGACCAAAAAAATCTGAGAACCATGGCTCTACAGTAATATTTTTCAAACCATGGGTTGTAACTAAGAAGTGACACAATAAACCCCAAATGGTCTCAAACAGCATTAAAAATATGTTCAAGAACAAAAAAAAAATCAAAGTTATCACAGGTAATGAGTGAAATTGTGACCCATTTTGTAAAAGTGGATCACAATTTAAAATGGATTGCTTGCTGTGTGTCACAGTTAAAACCAAGTTTGAAAAACACAGGGGGCAGCAAGCTAGAAAACAGTGGCATGGAAAGGCTTTGAATGTTGGCTTTGCAAACCTGATATAACTTCAGAATGGAGACCTGAAGCTCAAACAAACACATTTAGCAATCAGGTCCCACTGTAAGGGCAGCATCACAGAACACAGTAGGGACTATTTTCTGATAAAGTCATACAACAGACATTCTGAAAAGAGTTGTATAAGTTACTCCCTGCCCCCAAAATATATTGATGCTGACTCATCTCCTTGTGAACTTAAATACTTTTTCTCTTCCCTGAAAGTGAGAAGAGGTTATATTAACTACAGGAGGTCCCATTCTTCCTCCAAGGTCCATATCCATACATCAGAAGGCTACTCATTTCAATTAAGACTACTTTTTATATACAAGTTTGAAGTGTTATAACAAGTTGTCCTTGTATTTACTCAAGACCAAGATATACATTCACAATCCATCAGCAAACTTAAGAAAATATGAATTTGTTATTAGCACAGATGTGGCCTTGTTGAAGTCTTCGTTCAAAAACAGGTTATTACCTAACAGGCATAAACTTTTTGGTGTAACAGTACAAAGAGCTAACAACCTATCTATTAACTATTTTCACAATGAAACAAATTCTTTAAATAAAGCCCACAAACTTCAATATTAAGTTGCTTTAAAAATTGGCTTTCAGGATATTCTGATACAATTAAGCTCTTAACACAGGAATCAGTCAATCAATCAATCTCTCTCTCTCTCTCTCTCTCACACACACACACACACACACACACACACACACACACACATCACATAAGCACACATGGACTAGATTTACATTATTATTTGGTTTTTGTTTCTCTGTGTGTGGGGGGTGGGGGGTACTGGGTATTGAGCCCAGTGGCATTCTACCACTGACTTGCTTTTTCCATTTTTTATTTAAAAATAGGAACAGGGTCTCGTTAAGTTGCTGAGGCTGGCCTCAAACCTGTGATCCTCCTGTCTCAGTCTCCCAAGTACAAGAATTACATGTACAGCACCATGCCCGGCTACATTTACATTTTAGGGGGGATGTACATTTACATCTTTCTTAAATTTGTAAACTCATTGACACTGATCTCATTATGAAATACTATATTTAATTTTTTTCTAGGTACACATAAATAATACCTATGTAAGTTCATCATGGTGCTGGCTCAGTGTGAAATTCATTTACAAAATTAAACATGTAAACAAAGTGGTTTTGTATTAGAAAGTTACCCCAAAATCTACTCTATCAGAACACTATAATTTTTCCCCCAAAGTGTTCATAATTTCAAGTCAAATGCCACCAAAGGCAGAATATTTTATAGTACTGACTTGACTTTGACCCCTTAACTCAATAAGAAAAATATTTTATTGTGAAAAACAGAAGTGAGTTGTTCATGTTATCACATTACCTGGTATTAGCAGCTTTCAGGTCACAGAAATGAGTGAGTAAAGTCCGTACAACATCATTACAGACAACTTTAACAACATCCATGTGACTCAGTCTGTGGCGCAGCTGTCTGGCAACTTCCCAAAAGTCTTCCAAGAGCAGATGGTAAAGTCGTCCCTCATCTTTGCTGAGGTTTCCATACCAGGAGAGAATGTAATCTCTGTAACTATAGTCGAACACTACCAGGAATAAACAAAGCAATGTGTAAAACTTAGACTAAAGAAGCAAACAACAGAAATTGGTCACCCATTGTTTAATATCCATTGTTTAAAATATAGAGAATATAGAGATGAGAACGAAACTCAAGAGAAGACAGCTAAATCTTTTAAAATGAAGGATTCTAATCTAACTAGAATGTTTGGGTACAATAACCACATGCCCTTGATTTTCAAATATAATCATATTTTAAAATATTTGATTGTGGTATTGTCCCAAACTTCTCAACCATCATGTGGCCGAGGTCTCTTCAGTGAGGCCTGGTCCTCAGCCTTGAGATGAAAACAGACATTTCTTCCAGCCAGGCATGGTGGCCCATGCCTGTAATCCCAGTACTTGGAAGGCTGAGACAGGAGGATTGCTGGTTCAAAGTCAGCTTCAGCAACCCAGTGAGGCTGTTGGCAACTTAGTGAGACTCTGTTTCCAAGTAAAAAAATAAAATAGGGCTGAAGGTATAGCTCAAAGGTAGAAAAGCCTGGGTTCCACCCCTAGTACCACAAAAACAAAACAAAAAACATAAAGCTCACTGAGAAGGCTTTAAGAATTAAAAAAAAAAAGAAGCTGGGCATGGTGGTGCCTGCTTGTAATCCAGTACTTGGGAGGCTGAGACAGGAAGATTGCAGGTTCGAGGGCAGCCTCAGCAAGTAGTGAGACTATCATCAACCTATTGAGACACTGTTTAAAAAAAAAAAAAAGATATTTCTTCCAAGTTTACTCTACCCTAAGATGCTCTGCCTCAGCACCTAGAGGTAGTGGCTGCTCCTATTAGCTGCTCCTCCTATATCCTCCTTTAGCGTTCTCCTTACTCCTTAATGGTTAATTACATGTTATAAGGTAATGATTCTTTATATCTAACATTCACTCTTCAATTGCTATGTGGTTTCCATCGCCTTAACGAGGTCTCAACCAATATAGGAAAAATCCCATATACAAGTCCCAGATATCATACAAGGCTCAGCATGTGGCTTGTCACTTTCACTGCAAAATTCCTTGTCTATTTTCTTATTTCTGCAACAATTCTATGCCTTGAAATTAGAAAACCCTAGCTCTAGACCAGTGTAATCTAAGAGAAATATGATAAGCACGTGTTTAATTTTAAGTTTTCTAGTACACATTTAAAAAGTAAAAATAAACAGAATTAACTTTAATAATACATTTCATTTCTAAAATATATTAAAATTATTTCAATATATAATCAATATTTAATAACCAGTATTTTAAAGTGAAATATTTTACACTATTTTTTTCATATTAGGCTTTGCAGTCTGGTGCTTAGTTTATACTTTCCGCAATCTCATAGTGGATTAGCCACACTTTTGGTGTGTAATAGCCATATGCAGTTCTAGTGGTTACCATGTTGGACATCACATCTCCAGCCCATACAGAAAAAAATGTGAAGTCAATGTGATCTTTGCAAGAAACTAGGTCTTTTGAAAAATAAAAAGCTACTGGACTTGTAAGTGATGATACTTCCAGGTGCTCCAAGGAAGAAAAACATTTAGCCACATAATCCTGTCCAAATCAAGGATATTTCTCAATGTTTTTCTTTTATTTTTCAATCAATACTTTCTTTGGCTTAATTTCAGATGTAACTCTATATCATTTAAGATACTTAATTTATCCTCCTACTTTTCTTTGCTTGTCTGCATGCTACTTCATAACCAAGAACCCTAAGGAATAAAATAGAACTTGTGAAACAGATCTACTCCATAGCTGGCATACAAAGGGCTAATCTGTAATATTCAAATAATTTTTCAACCTGGAATTTCATGCTCATTTAATTCCTCTTTGCTACTACATACCAATTAGGAGACTTAGAATAATAAATTTAGGTAGAGTTTTGGGAGTGGGGACAGAGTGAGAAGGAGAATAATGAATCTTTTTTTTTTTTTTTTTTTTTTTTTTGGTACTGGGGATTGAACTCAGGGGCATTCTACCTCCGAGGTATACCTCTAGCCCTATTTTTTTTTTTTTTTTGCGGTACTGGGGGTTGAACCCAGGGGCATTCTACCTCCGAGCTATATCCCCAACCCTATTTTTTATTCTTTATTTTGAAAGCGAGTCTCACTAAGTTGCAGAGGGCCTCACTAGGTAGCTGAGGCTGGCTGCGAACCCGGATCCTCCGGTCTCAGCCTCCCGAATGCTGGGATTACAAGCGTGCGCCACCACGCCCGGCTGAATCATGTTTTTAAAAAAATGGCAAATGAAACCCTGAGCTCAGGATCAGTATTCACCCTATGTGATAATTACACAGGTCTGCATATGTCAAAGGCAACATAGTTCTTGTTTTAATATTCTCTAGTGTTTTTTTTCCTGAATATATCCAATGCTTCTCCACATTTCTAGAATTTCTTCAAAGCAGTTTTGCAACAATTTATAAAACAGTGTCTTAAGTCTCACTGCTAAAAAACACAGAGAGCATCGAGAATTTTGTTCACAAGCACATGCACAAGTGTTCACATGTGAATATAAATTCACAAAGTGAAGGTAAGTTCAAAGTGATTCCATCAGCTTCAGTAGCAGGGATAAGATATCTAAGATAATTATTCCTTTTAGCTGAGAATAATTACTTACCAGAGACAGAAAAAAAAAAGATTTTACCTCAATCTTCTCAATCTTTAACCATTCATTAAACATATATTTATAGAAAGCTTTCAGTATATAAGTTGACATCAATATACGCTTTATTAACCACTGAACATAAAAAAAAATCCAACAAACAGATCACCTCCTAAAACTCTCATTTTATGCTGACTTCCTGATACTAATTTGAATAAATTGGTATTGTGTTTTCTAGATTTGCAAAAAGTAGCCCTATCTCATCTCTAATTGGACCATACCATTAAGAAGAAAGCAAAAATGGTTTTAGACCCAGATTTAAGAAATTATGGCAAAAACAGGAATGGGTCAATCCTATAATCTTATTTATTAGCACCAAACACATAGAACATGGTTCTTACACAGTGACTGTGTTTCACTCCTTCAAGAGAGTGAGCTCAAAGAGGTGAAATAACTTGGTGAAAGAGGTAGTAGCAAAGCTTGTCATTCAAATATCTTTCTGCTTAGCACACTGTAGTCCTATACACATTAAGTCACATAAGTAAAATATGTGAGAACATGAAACAGCACCCTTGTTCACTGGATATATACCTTGTTTACAGCACATGTATATGAAAATATATCTATGCATATATATGAACAAAAGGCTTTACTTTATAAAATTGCTCTAGAAGCCACAAATAGGACCAATGGGTAGAAATCACTGGGAAGTTTTGGCAGCTCAAGAAAAAGGGGAACTAAATAAAAACATTAATACTATCCAAGAGGTGGCCACATTAGATGGTAACCATTTCATCATAAATTCTTATATAAGCTAGACATCTAGTGGACAAGGATGACATAGAAAAAAGACATTCTGAAATGATGTGCCTGATTAAATGATGTCCAAAGGGCCTTGTCTATAGGGTCTATATCTTTCTTCGATCTCACTGGCAGGTAACAGGAATAAGATGAGAATTATCCTGTCAATAAAACATTTCTCGTTGGTTCATTTGTACCTCTTTCTCCCTTGCTCTTGTTTTTATACTTTGATTAGTCTCACATTCATAGTGATGGTGAGAGATATGCACACAGCACTTGGTGGGCTTTTCCTCAGCTCCCTATCCATCCCTCCCTTCCCTGTACAGAGTATTGCTCCCTTGCTCTTTTATTAAACCAAAAGTTTTCATTTCACAGAATTTTTCATGAGTAGTCCATAAATCTATTGCTCAAAACATTTGGAAAATAGAAGCATTTTTCCTCTTCATTAAAATTTAATTTCAAATTATAACAGGAAATTAAGAGCAATATTAAGATACTTATCTTTAAAATAGGTCTTATTGAGAGTGCTAAAGGCCTACTGTGAAGGGCATATCTCACCGATATAATGTCCCATTACATTTGTTAAGCACATTGCAAATGCTAGTTGATGAAACTCTAAAATACTCTGATAATACATTTTGGTTGAGAATTGATAAAAATAAATATTGGCAAAAAAATGTACTTACTGATAGAGATATGGGCTGGTCAAAGATATATCTTCTATTACTAGCTCACCGACATCAAGTCAAATACCCTAAGTATATATGTAACTTAATCTAGAAAGTACAAAACAAAGCCATGATTCTAAATATCTATTACATTACTCATTTACACAAGCGCACATCCAAACTGAATATTTTAAAACACACCCTATAGGTCAATTTAAAAAGACAGAAATTTATGACCATAAAATCATCTTATAGTCTTTATTAAGAGATAAACACAAATAATACACTTAGCCACAATGAGAAATGAAAGAACACTTTTCCTTACTGCCAGGCAAAGGGTCTTTTAGATAAAGTAACAGCCAAAAAAACTTCACTGCTATTATCACTCAACTACATCTATTTTCTAAGATTACTATCAAAGAAAGAAAATAGGTAAAAGGGGGTCACTGGAGATTACAGAGAATGGAATAACATAATTGAAACTTTAAATTAGTTTAAAAAATATTTAAAGTAACAATGTAGAGAAAATTGGTGATGAGGAAACAAAGTTAAAAGGCTGTTGGGTAGACAATTTGATGTTAGGTGATCTCTACCTATACATTTTAGAACAAGGAATGACTCAAGTGAAGTAAGTAGTATAGGGAAGAGAGCTCCAAACATGTCCCCCCCCCCTTTTTTTTAATGCTTGTCTTTCCCCATATACTGTCTGTTCTGCCCATGAGGACTCTACCCCAAGGAGCATAAATTTCCATGGCCTGGGTCTCCTGGGACAAAAAAATAGTCCTCCTTCAACCAGAAAATGGTCTAATGATAATAATGATAAAGGACAACAATAATTCATTATTTATTTAGATGGTCCTTTATGGTTTGGTTTGCACAACGTTCTTTTTGGTTTTGTTTTTGCTTTTCATGCTGGGGATTGAACCTGTTACCTAGTATAAGTTAAGCATGTGCTTTACTGCTGAGCAATACCTTCAGCCCCTATTTAAACAATTTTAAAATGCAATGGAAAGTCATTTCTGGGAAGATCTGGGATTATTAGCTTATGATATATTATTGACTTATTCATTTATTTATTCAACAAAAAAGGTAATGAGTTGCACATGGACTATGTGAGTTGAGCCTAAAGGAATGAGAGATGTCATTGTCTTTCAGGTGCAAGTCCTGCTTCCTCTATGTCATCATTAATTCTCAAACAGCCTAACAACCTTTGTAATAGTCACAAGGGAACCTAGTTAAAAAAAATTAGTACACCAGGTTTGCCTTATTTAACACCTGTTCCCAAGAAATTAAAAGTACTGTTATATTTGGGGGTTTTTTTGTTTGTTTTTGTTTTTTGCAGTACTAGGGGTTGAACCCAGAGGCATTCTGCCTCCGAGCTATACCCCCAGTCCTATTTTTATTCTTTGTTTTGAAACAGGGTCTCACTACGTCATGGAGAGCCTCACTAAGTAGCTGAGGCTGGCCTCGAACCCCAATCCTCCGGTCTCAGCCTCCCAAGTACTGGGATTACAAGCATATGCCACCACAAAAGTACTGTTATATTTGGACAATGACCTTGCAGTATCTTCTGTTATCATAATTGTTTACCAGTAATGACCCTTTGCATAACCTGGACAATTTAGTGATAGGTATGTTTACTGCTGAAATTCATAAAAGCATTAATGGGCTGGGGATTTATCTCAGTAGCATGTATGAGGGATTAAGAGCCAATCAAAACTAACAGAAATATATTCACTCTGAAATATACAGGTAACATTAATTGTGAAGTCCACCCCCAAAATAATAAAGGTAATGAACGGTATTTCTAAGACATCCAGATAGTGTCATACAAGACAAAGTCTCAGCTCAGCATCTCCAATGCTTTGAAAAGGATAAAATCTTAGGAAGAATTATATTTTTCATTCAAGAACTTTCAACTTAACACTCAGGAAACTACTGAGCAAAAGGCAAGTACTCAATAATTGTGGAATTAAACTAACTGGTACAGATTAGTGAGATAATTCAAGGTAGTCTAGTGAAAATTATGTAACAAATCTAATGAAATTTAAACAGTTAATGACAAAAATTTTAAAAGTCTTTGTTTTCCTATCTTCAATTTGCTTTCCAGAAATATGTAGCTTTAGGAGAAACTTTTAAGGATATCTGGTACAGAATGGTAGCTTGTTCTTCACTTCTCAAATAGACATGTAATTTATTTGTATTATATCAGAACCTCTAAAATATAGTTTTTATATTTTAAATTGGGGAACAAAACAGTAATAATATGCTCTGATCATCTTCCCCAGTGTGCTGTTTGACTTCCAGCATTTGTAGCATAATTTTTATTGCTTCACATAAAACCTAACTACATTATTTGCTCTGCATTTTTTACTAGTCTTTCTTCTTGTAGTTCAATCCCTAAAGAATTAAGATAAACTGTGATTTAAACTTTAGACAAACTGTAACTTACACTGAGTTAAAATACAAGCACACTTTAGTAACAAAAAATTCACATTCAAAGATGTAGAACATGTATAAATGCATACACACATATGCCTTATATTTTACTGAGCTGTTTGGATAAATATTTTAAAATTATACATTCTAAAAGTAATATGAAGCTGGGCTTGGTGGTGCACACTTCTAATCCCAGGATTTACAAGGCTGAGACAGGAGGATTGCAAACAGCCTCAGTAACTTAGTGAGGCCTTCCGCAACTTAGTGAGACCCTGTTTCTAAATGAAAAATAAAATAGGGATGTGGGTGTAACTCAGAGGTAGAATCCCCCTGGGTTCAATCCCCAGCACCAATAAATAAGTAAGTAAGTAAGTAAATAAATAAATAAATAAATAAAGCAATATAATAAACATATAAAGATCAAAGAGAATATTATCTAGTTTAAATTAACTTCAGGAAGAAATTTAAAAAGATATATTTCAGAAGCATTTCATATAAACTAAATTCAGTGTACTGTAATTTATGCTTTGCAAGCACACAGAGGCTCCCAATTTTATCAACATTAAGTCTATTCTAGCTATCTAATAACATCCTGAGTTCCAATTAAATATACTGATGCCTCAGCTACCTAGTGAGGCACTCCGCAACTTAGTGAGACTCGGTTTCAAAATAAAGAATAAAAAATAGGGCTGGGGGTGTAGCTCGGAGGTAGAATGCCCCTGAGTTCAATCCCCAGTACCGCAAAAAAAAAATAAAATAAAAATAAATAAATATACTGATGCTAGGGTTTAAAACTGAAGTTAAGATATGCAAGAGATTCAAATTATAATCACTATAGGTTTTCTAAATACCTAAGAAACTGCTTAACTTTCTAAATATGCATTCCTAGGTTCCAATTCATCATAAAGTTCAATGACAAAATTTCTACAAGGAGATCAGTAGAGAACAACAGCTGGAGGACTCAAGGAGCTGAGCAGATACTTCAACTGTTGTCTCTCACTGAGACTGATGACTACCAGGACTAAGGAATCCATCTTAGTCCAAAGACAAAATCCAAATAGACCCAGCCTAAATATATATATGCATACTAAAACAAACCCCAACATTCTTCAGAGGAAAATAACCAAATCTATAGCGTTTAAAA
>PVLC010002936.1:52069-105775 GCA_004027655.1 Graphiurus murinus
GGCGTGGTGGCGCACGCTTGTAATCCCAGCATTCGGGAGGCTGAGACCGGAGGATCCGGGTTCGCGGCCAGCCTCAGCTACCTAGTGAGGCACTCCGCAACTTAGTGAGACTCGGTTTCAAAATAAAGAATAAAAAATAGGGCTGGGGGTATAGCTCGGAGGTAGAATGCCCCTGAGTTCAATCCCCAGTACCGCCAAACAAACAAACAAACAAAAAAGTAGCATTCATATTGTTCAGTATAGAATAAGAAAAGAAAAACAAGGGGAAGTTGGGCGTGGTAGCACAAGCTTGTAATCCCAGTACTTGGGAGGCTGAGACCAGAGGATCTGGATTTGCGGCCAGCCTCAGCTACTTAGTGAGGCCTTCCACAACATAGTGAAACCCTGTTTCAAAATAAAGACTAAAAAATACGACTGGGGATGTAGCTCGGAGGTAAAATGCTCCTGGGTTCAGTTCCCAGTACCGCAAAAAAAAAAAAAAAAAGGAAACAACCACAAGATATTCGAGATGTTAAAAATAGCATATAAGGACTTAAAAACAGCTACTACAAATATGTTTAATGAATTAAAGATTAAAATGGTCACAGTAAGTGAAGATGAGAAAATTCCAGAAGAGAAGCATAAAGTGTAGAAGGAAGAAGAAAGAATCAAATAGAAATTCTAGACATGAGAGATGATAGGAAAAACTATGGTCAGTGAACTTGAAGACAGATGAATAAAAATTACTCCATCTAAAGAACAAAAAAGGCTGGTAAGTTGGACTTTATCAAAATTAAAAATTTCCGGTCATAGCTAGGCATGCTGGTATATACCTGTAATCCCAGCACTTGGAAGGCTGAGACAGGAGGATTGAAGGTTGGAGATCAGCCTCAGAAACCTAGTGAGACCCTGTTTCAAAACAAAAATAAAAAGATCTGGCTGTATAGCTCAGAAGTAGAATGCCCCTGGATTTAATCCCTAATACCACAAAAAGAAAAAAGACACCATTAACAAAATAAAAGGCAAATCACAAACTAGAAGAAAAATATTCATTATACCTGTATGTAACAAAGAACATTAATTCAGAATATATATTTTAACTACAGATAAATTGTAAGTATGAAAAGAAAGATTTATACAGATATCACAGATAAAAATATGAAAATGATGAATAATGTGTGGAAAGGCGCTCAACGTTATAGTTTACAGGGATATGCAATTCAACGCCACAGTAAAACACTATTTCATACCCATCAGAATGGATAAAATAAAATGTTACAACAGCAAATGTTTGTGATAATATAATACAATTAGAACTCTCATATATTACTGATGAGAGTCTAAAAAGGTACAATCAGGCCGGGCGTGGTGGAACACACTTATAATCCCAGTGTTTGGGAGGCTGAGATAGGAGGATCTCAGGTTCACAGCCAGCCTCAGCTACTTAGTGAGGCCCCTTGCAACTTAGTGAGACCCTGTTTCAAAATAAAGAATATAAAATATGGCTGGAGCCGGGCGTGATGGCACAGGCTTGTAATCCCAGCATTCGGGAGGCTGAGACCGAAGGATCCGGGTTCGCGGCCAGCCTCAGTTACCTAGTGAGGCACTCCGCAACTTAGTGAGACTCGGTTTCAAAATAAAAGAATAAAAAATAGGGCTGGGGGTATAGCTCAGAGGTAGAATGCCCCTGAGTTCAATCCCCAGTACTGCAAAATAAATAAATAAATAAAATAAAATATGGCTGGAGACATAGCTAGGAGGTAGAATGCCCCTGGGTTCAATCTCCAGTACTGCAAATAAATAAATAAATAAGTAAATAAATAAATAAAAAGGTACAATCACTTTGGAATACTGTTTGACATTTTCTTATAAAGTTAGACATACAACTATCCCATGATCCAGCAATTCTATTCTTAGGTATTTATCCATAGAAATGCTTATTTATAGCAACTTTATTCACTAAGTTCCCCCAAATTAGAAAAAAAGCCCAAATAAATGTCCAATAGGAGAAAGGATAAATATATTGGGATGTCATTATCAGTATAATCAAATACAACCCAGCAATAATAAAGGATAAAGTGGTATACACAATATGATAAATATAAAAAATACTATGCTGAGAGAAACCAACCACAAAAGAAGATACACTGTATGATTCCATTTCGATGCACTTATGAACAGGTAAAACTGATTTGAAGTGATAGAATTCAAACAATAGAGAGTGCGTTTTGATCAAGGGAAGCATAAAGCAAATTTTCTGAGATGACAGAAATGTTCTTTATTTTGACTAGAGTGTAGCTAAATGGTGCTGTGTATTTATGAAAATTACTGAATTGTATACATAAGATTTACACATTTCTCAAATTAGTACATTGTACATTAAACAAGCTAATAGGAATAAACATTCTTTAAGCCTATGGATCTGAGTTCATGAATAGTAAAAGCCAAGGTTTAAATGCAGTAAGTTTTAGAAAAGTCATTGTACTTTACTAATGTAATAGAAATAGTTTAGCCAGGAGTGGTGGCATACACCAGTAATCCCAGTACTTGGGAGGCTGAAACAGGAGGAACACAGGTTCAAAGCCAGCCCCAGCAATTTAGCAAGACCCTCAGCAATTTAGTGAGACCTTGTTTAAAAAATCAAGGGGGGTTGGGGTTGTAGCTTAGAGGTCAAATGTCCCTGGGTTCAATTCCTAGTTCCAGAAAAATATTTTTTTTCTTATCCTTTATCCATATATATATATATATAATATATATGTATATGTATATTGTATATGTTATATTTATCCTTTCTCCTTTTGGATATTTATTTGGGTTGTTTCTAATTTGGAGAAACTTAGCGAATAAAGTTGCTATAAATAATTATTTCTGGCCGGGCGTGGTGGCGCACGCTTGTAATCCCAGCATTCGGGAGGCTGAGACCGGAGGATCCGGGTTTGCGGCCAGCCTCAGCTACCTAGTGAGGCACTCCGCAACTTAGTGAGACTCGGTTTCAAAATAAAGAATAAAAAATAGGGCTGGGGGTATAGCTCGGAGGTAGAATGCCCCTCCCCAGTACCGAAAAAAAAATTATTTCTGTGGATACTTATTCCCATTTCTCATGGATAAATATCAAAAAGTAAAATTGCTGGATCATATATATATATATTTGGTGGTGGTACTATAGACTGAACCCAGGGGCATTCTATGTCTGAGCTATACTTTCAACCCTTTTTTATTTTTTTGGAAACAGTGTCTCTCTAGGTTGTTGAGGCTGTCCTCGAACCTGAGATCTTCCTGTCTCAGTCTTCCAAATACTGGGATTATAGGCATGTGCTAGTGTGCCCAGCTACCTATATATATTTTAAAAGTTTAATTATAGTCCACAAAGTTCTAAAATCCTATGGCTCCATCCAATTTGAAACTGTTTCTGTACTTTCATAGTATTCATTTTCAAAATTTAAAATGGTGACTTCTGAACTACAAGTAAAACATATATGCTTATTTATGTATCACTTATTCAGTTCCCTAACTTCATCTGTATCACCATGCATTCACCTGAAAAACTCATTTTTCCTGCTCAATAACTGAAATTGCCAGTTTTTAGAAATTTGCATTAAAAATCTTTTATACCATAAATTTTTTTGTGTGTGTGTGTGTGGTACTAGGGGCTAAACCCAGGGGCATTCTACCTCTGAGCTACACCCCCTGCCCTATTTTTTTTTTTTTATTCTTTATTTGAAACAGGGTCTCACTAAATTGTGGAGGGCCTCACTAAGTAGCTGAGGCTGGCGGCAAACCTGCTGTCCTTCTGAGACAGCAGTCTCAAACCTGAGATCCTCCAGTCTCAGTCTCCCAGGTACTGGGATTACAAGCGTGTGCCACCATACCCAGCTTATACCATAATTTGATTTTCAAAATATACTTCCTTTTTAAGCCTTAAGATTTATAACTACACTTACTTTGAGACACACAACTATAGTGCACCTTCCACAATCCTTTCAGCCTTCTCGATACAAGCTTCACTTGAACTTTCTTCATTCTTCTCTGAGACTGACTGTTATCACTTAATCTGATTAAAATGATTGTCCATGAGTGAGCCTGAGTCCATTTATACCTAACATACCTTCTGTAGGTTATGTCTAGAAGAAAAAAAAATTCTTGATTCCTATTGTAGGGAACAGAGAGCGGATCTGAGCTTCATATGGTGGAAGAAGCCCCACTTGGTTGTCTACCTTTATGTGATCTGGAAATTCCTACTCCATAAACATTTAAATCCTTTCCATTTAACCAAAACACGGCTATATTTATTTAATCATCAAATATAAACTCATGAAGTAAAATTTCCTACTGCTATAGGAAGAATGATAGACAAATTTGGTAGAGATTATTATTTTCCTTTTAGAACACACTGAATTGCTTTACAAAGTAATTATATACACTCATTTAATCCTTACCTTCCTTCAGAGCTTTATCCATATTATGTGAAATTACTACCCTTCTAGACTGAACTGTCTCATGTGAGTTTCCACACACAGGACTCTGAAATATGAGGAAAAAAGATAAAAAATTACTGAATGAATAAGTTACAAATATAAAACCAAAGGTATGAAATATCATATAATAAGCATTGAGATAAGGTTTAATAGATTATAATGTTCTTCTGGAAAAGTAAATAAATGCTTGAGGTTAGTTAAGAAATTTTTGCATTGTCCACTATTCTTAAAATGATAGTGTTCTCTGGGTTGCTTCCAAGCCAATCTATGACTTATAATTCCTTTTATGCCTACTACCTGCACTATTCAAATAAACAAGTGTCTGTCTTTCTCCTTCACTGTGTACATTTATTTGAAAAATGTTTCAATGCATTTCAGTTTATTTTTAAAAAGAAAAACAGTTGTACAGGGTTCAGTGGGTGATGAGCGTAATTTCCTGTAAAGCTACTGGAATGGTGATTTAGCTTACAAAAACAAACCAAAACCCCAATAATCATCATTAACCATGTGGAATTGTCACATGGCTGAGTCTTTCCAAGTATTCTCAGCATGTAATGATCTACTGGGATCCTGTGACTAGCACTCTCATTCCTAAACTATGTTATTCTTAAAAACAATCATATTCTGCCCTGACCTCAAAACATAATTTATTCAAGACCAAAGAAATAAAGAAACCATGTGTGTCTCTCTTCAGAAGGATAAGAAGAAACTAAGAAGCTTGAAAGGCCATCTAGAGTCAAACAGGCTCAGGCTCTCCTACTGATAGTGAGCCCTTGACCCAGACACTTCCCTGTCTAGTTTCTCTCTAAGTGAGCTTATTGTATTCTTAGAGAATCAAACAAAATTAGTTATCAGAGGTCCAAAACAAGAAAACAGACCACAGGCGTTTGGAGAGGATTATAAAAAATGGAGGAAGCTGTGAGTGTTGTACTGCCAGTTGTTTCCAAAACACAACAACAAAAAAAGGAAATCAAAAAATTTTGATGATATCTCCAACTGATTAGATGTTACTCCAAGCACTGTGGGCTGACACTGTTTGTGCCACACTGTGAGCCTGTCAACCCATGGGCATCTAGTCTGTAACTGCTCTCTCACATAGAGCACTTGGCAGAATGCCTGGCATAAAACAGCAAAGCAGACCTGTTATCACCACACTCAAAATCAAAGTTGGGTTACCCGTCGGATGGCCACCTGGTTGATTCTAATGTGACAGGAATTGCGGAAATGAAAGCAAGAAAGTTAAGCAACCAGTACAGAACAGGCTATTCTTGAAATATTTTGTTTTTTGAGGATATGCTTTACAGTGAGGAAAGTACACATTTACTAGGAATGTCCAATTGCATATGCGCCTTTATATTTTCTATTACTGGTCAAGAACTCAGGTCCCCAAACAAAGCCTTATTTGACAAAAGCTAATTTCCTGAAAGGTTCTTTATTATTCTTAATCATGAACTAAGGAATATCTTTTCCTTGTCAATAAAAGAAAATTGTCAAACACACATTAAGAGGTTGTGAGTTAATGTATATTGAGAGAAATTAGTGTATCTGTCTTTTTACCTCCCTCATTTTTATTTTGTTTTTGTAAATGGTGTTTTTACATTTTTATTAATTTTATTCAAATTAACTTTATTTTAACTTATAAAAGCAGAGTGTACATATTAGTGGGTACCATGTTTCAATACATGTATATAAACCGTACAATGTATAATCAGGTTAAACATATCTATCTTCCCCAAAATTTCTTTATGGTGATTTGTGTGTGTGTGTGTGTGTGTGTGTGTGTGTGTGTGTGGTACTGGGGATTGAACCCAGGGGCATTCAAACCCTGAGCTGCACCCCCAGCCCTATTTAATTATTTTTATTTTGAAGCAAGGTCTCACTAGGTGTTGAGGCTGTCCTAGCAACTGCTCTCCTCCTGTCTCAGCCTTCCAAGTACTAAGATTACAAGTATGTGCCACCACACTCAGCTTATGGTGAAAACTTTTAAAATTCTTTCTTTTAAATCAGGCACAGTGGCACATGACAATAGTCCTAGCTGTTCAGGAGACTGAGGCAAATGTATTGCTTCGGGCCAGGAATTCAAGGACAACCTGGGCAACACAATGAGTGGAGTCTCAAAGGGAAAAAAAATCCTTTCTTCTAGCTTTTTTGAAATGTACATTTTTGTTACCTCCTGTCATTTTAGTCTATAGTATGTTATTGTGTTATTGTTATCTATAGTCATCCTACTGTGCAATCAATATCTTAACCAACCATAATTTCTATTTTATAAGAGAAGCTATTTCTAAAAAGTCAAACCTATAAACTTTCTCATATTGCTGTGTTTCTATATTTAGAATATGCTAGTTTCTTTTTAAAATGTCTTTCCCAATTATATAAGCAGCAGAAATACACTCTGTATTATAGATCTAAAAATTAAATAATACCACCATCCAGAGATAATAACTTTTGACATTTTGGTGCATTTCCTTCTAGTTGGTGTACTGAACACTTACTATATAGCCTATCTACCATTTAGGGTTAATGTGAACATTAACTGAGTTAATAAATATATGAAGTACAACAAAATCTGGTAACACAGTTGTTACTGATACTTTTTTCATCAGGATGCTTTTTTAAAGAAATTACAATCACAGTACACAACACAATTCTATAGCTAGCTTTTTATACTTTGTTATAGTATGAACACCTTTTCTGTAATAAAATACCTGGAACTCTTACACACTGTTAGTGGGGAATATAAATTAGCAAGTTACTATAGAAATCAGTATGAAGGTTCCTCAAAAAATTTGATCCAGCTATACCACTCTTCAGTATTTATCAAAAATAAAAAGAAAGAAAAGTATACTTTAGAAATACATGTATATAGCCGGGCGTGGTGGCACACGCTTATAATCCCAGCATTTGGGAGGCTGAGACCGGAGGATCCCGGTTTGCGGCCAGCCTCAGCTACCTAGTGAGGCACTCCGCAACTTAGTGAGACTCAGTTTCAAAATAAAGAATAAAAAATAAGGCTGGGGGTGTAGCTCGGAGGTAGAATGCCCCTGAGTTCAATCCCCAGTACCGCAAAAAAAAAAAAAAAAAAAAAAAGAAATGCATGTATATTCGTATGTTTATAGCAGCACAATTTATAATAACCAAGTTACAGAACAAGCCTAGGTTTCTGTCAACAGGTAAATGGTTAAAGAAAATTTGGTGTATACACACACACACACACACACACACACACACATACACACACACACACACACACACACACACACGTGTACATACATACAATGGAGTTTTTTCAGCCAAAAACAAGAATGAAACTGTCATTTGCAGGAAAATGGATGGAACTGAAGAACATGATGCCAAGCAAAATAAGCCAGATACAGAAAGATAAGTGTTATATATATTCTCTCATATGTGGAAGCTAGAGAGAAAAAAGGAAAAAGAAGGATTCTTAGAAAAAAAAGAAGGCAAACAATGAGAGAAGAGGTGGATGGTCAGGGGAGGGAGAAGGAAGGGCAAGGAGAGGTACTGAGGAGCAAAACTGATCAAATTCTGTTAGTATGCATGTACGAATATGCCACAATGAAACCCACTAGTCTGTATAATTAATATGCATCAATAAAAAGGGTAAGTAGTGTTAGGATGCAGCTAATAAATGACAAAAACAACAAATGGAAAAAAAGGACCTGGAATATAATGTTTTAAATGGCTCATATAATTTAACTACTCTATTATTCTACATTTAGTTTGTCTCCATCATTCTAGTGTGTGTGTGTGTGTGTGTGGTACTGGGGATTGAACTCAGGGGCATTCTACCTCTGAGCTATACCCCCAGCCCTATTTTTTATTCTTTATTTTGAAACAGGGTCTCACTAAGTTACGGAGGGCCTTACTATGTAGCTGAGGCTGGCCTCGAACCCGGATCCTCCGGTCTCAGCCTCCCAAATGCTGGGATTACAAGTGTGTGCCACCATGCTCGGCTTCCATCATTCTATTTTAAAGGAAAAATATTTTCATTTATATGCTATTGGTCTAAGTATAGCAACACTGGGAATGTTCTCAAAGATACTAAAAGTATCTATGAAATATATCACTAGAGCTGGGTATGGTGGCACATGCTTGTAATCCCAGTACTTGGGAGGCTGAGACAGGAGGATCCGGATTCACAGCCAGCCTCAGCTACTTAATGAGGCCCTCCGCAACTTAGTGAGACCCTGGTTCAAAATAAAGAATAAAAAATAGGGCTGGGGGTACAGCTCAGAGGTAGAATGCCCCTGGGTTTCATCCCCGGTATTGCAAAAAAAAATACATATATATATAATATTTTAATAAATATATATAATATTTTAATAAATATATATATCACTGGATTTGGATTCTAACTCATTCAAAGGATTTAATGCTTCAAGAATTTTCTTATGCTTCAAGGAAAGTATACAATCAGCTGAGAAGAAACAAATAGGGCAGGGGTTGAGGGAGGACTGAGCTTTGCTAGCTTTGAAGTACTTTTTATGTACAAGTAAACTTATAAAAATTCCTTTCAATTCTCTTCATCCTACCCTAAACCATGTGCTTTGAAAGCCCCAGGTACTCTGTCTAGTGAACCTCCAGAGAAATGAGTAATAGACACAGGAGCTGAGAAGGGACAAGTCAGTGCTTTAAGAGATACTTGAGACAGTAAAGCAAAACAAGCTCAGCCTCTGGAAGTATAAATCCCTGCTATGATTTTACCTAAAATGGACTTGCCTTGGATCATCAGTAGGCGCAGTAGCTTATTATACCATTTTTCAAAGTGTGTTTGGGCTAAAGATCAACCTGCCTGCATGAATCAAATGCAATAAATCAAAGTTCTGTTTGTATTTCCATAATGAAAGATAGTCATCTATTAAGATAAACCCTGAGACTAGATCCTGTGAAGGGATATTAAATCAGGTACATCTTTTCTCTGAAAAAGATATGAAATTCAAATGTGCTTCATGCTGGGACATAGTTCCCTTATTATTCCTATGGCAAAAGCATATGACATCACATTATGGTGGCAGAGGCATTTACCTAACACTCAGAAAAATGTAGACTATGATTGATTCTTTGCCATTAAATTGCTGAATTATAATGGACATGTCTACTTCTCTGAGATTAGCTTCATTTTGAAATAATAAAATCTGCTCTATTTAAGTTAAAGGATTATTATATATTTAAGAAGAATAATGCATGTGAAAAGTACTTAAAAAATTAAAAAGCAAGCTGGGTGTGGTGGCACATACATTTAATCCCAGTACTTGGAGACAGAAGGACGGCAGATTTGCCGCCAGCCTCCGCCACTTAGCAAGGCCTTCAGCAACTTAGTGAGACCTTGTTTAAAAAAAAAATCCAAAAAGAGGGGGCTGGGAGTGTATCCCAGAGGTAAAATGCCCCCAAGTTCAATCCCCAGCAACACACACACACACACACACACACACACACACACACACACACACACACAGCACACAGCACAGCACATATATACAGGTACAGGTAGATATCATGGCTACAAAGTATTAGTCTAAATTTTTTACGTTAATTTTCTTCTCAAAGAATCATTATAGTTTTATTACATGGGATTGGTATTATGACCTTTCATGCTTACAGAATTTATTGGCACAAGCATATCCCTAATTTAGTCATATTTCTTGGTAACTGATCTGCTTTCTGAGAGAGAAATATTAACACAAAGGCAAAATCTCTATTAATTGATCATTAGAGATATATTTTACAATAAGTTAATAATACTTAGGCATGTTTTTCTATTTAGTTGGAAGAATTAGACTCATCGGGGGAAAAATGTGTTATATTTCTAAGATACAAATCTGAAGATCCTTAAAAAACACACTCCACTTGATTAAGAGAAATTATTTCGAATCAGACACAGATTTGTAAACTGAAATCGTAACATGCACTTGCAAAAACATAGGCAGAGTAAATATAAAATTCACATAAATGGGCAAGTATAGAATGAATTGGGACTGGAGAAAAAGAATACTAAAAAGCAACCTGGGCCTGGTGATGCACACTTGTAATCCCAGTAGGTGAGAGGCTGAGAGAGGAGAATCACAGGTTTGAGGCCAGCCTCAGCAACTCAGTAAGACCCTATTTCAAAATAAAAATAAAATAGGGCTAGGGGTGTAGGTTGGAGGTAGAATGCTCCTGGGTTCAATGTTCAATACCCAGTACAAAAAAAGAAAAAAAAAAAAAAACACTAACGCTAACAAGAAAATTGGCTTATGAAAAGATAATTGAAAACTGACATTACCTCTTTGCATTCCTGAAAAGGTTTATGTGATAAAAATTCTGTACCATTTTATTACCAGCTTCTATTGCAATTTTGAGTTCATATGGGGAATCATAGGTTTCCATGATATGAATCACATTTCCATTAATTCATTCAATCATCTAATATTTACTGAGGACTCGTTCTGTGTGCCTGGCACTCAGTTGGATACTAGAAAGACAACAGTAAATAACAGTAAATAAATTACACTCCCTGTGCTCTAGGGGCTTAATCTATTTTTGGTGGAAGCTCACAATTGAGTAACTAATGAACCATACCACTATGGTAGACTGTGCTTAGGAATTCTAATATTCTTCCTATTCTGGAATCTTCCGTTTCATTCTCCAGACCAGGTCATGGAAGAAAGTCATTCAAACATAAAATCAATCCATGAGGTCTTTCATAAGAATTTTGAGATTCATACAAATTGAAGTACATTACAAAAGTAATTCTCATTTCATAAGCATTCTCACTGATACCACTGAACATAAATGATGAAGGAACCAGAGTAGTTATCCCTGCTTCAAAGCTTCTTGTAATTCAACAACTATAGGAGTCACACAGAAGTGCTTTCTTTACTATTTCCTACTCCATTTTACAGAACACCATTATTTCATTTTATTAACTTGTGACTGGTTTTTAAATAAAAACTGGTGATAAAATATTTACATGGGTTATTTAATTCAGTGGGATCTCTATTTCACTGTGCCCTAGAAGTAACAAACTTGAGTTCTATGCAGAGTGCCCCAAATAATATATGTTTAAGATATTAAGATGTATGAGATGAATTATTATAATAAAATACAGGTTGCATAAAACTTCAAATCTACTTAATGAGGCTGACTTTTACATCTCTCTAACTGGTGAGTAAAATACCCACCCCAGCCTTGATCTAGATCATAAATATTTTTTCCAGTCCTATCTGAAATAAATGTATTGAAATTCAAAGACTAAAGACTCCTTTTAAAAGAAACAGGGTATTAAGATGGGCCTTTGTGCAGCAGCCTTTCCACCTCTGAACAGAGGATTGAGAAACGCGTACTAGTACATGTGGGTATATAAACGTGAATGTTAAATGTGACTCTGAGTTTCCTTGGTCTTTCTTGAAATCAGAAGAACTTTTTCACTCTCATATTGATTTTCAAAATTGTTTGGAGAATCTGTTCAAATGTATATTCTAGACCCTTCTCTCTCAAAGTTAAGGATATGTCTTTGGAATAGGTATGGTATTTTTAAGAAGAATCCCTAAATCATTTCTGAAACCCTTAGATCACACTTTCACAGACACTGGTAAGTGATCCTGATGACAAAATTAATGATCTTTGGGGGGGGGAAAAAAAAGAAGCGTTTTATTAGAAAAATCAGAAAGATTTATCTTATTTTGTGGTCCTGGGGATTGAACCTAGGGGCATTTTACCTCTGAGCTGCACCTCCAGTCCTGTTTTATTTTTCTCTTTTGAAACAGGGTCTCACTAAATTGTGGAGGTCCTTTTTAAATTGCTGAGGCTGTCTGTCAACCTGTGATCCTCTGATCTCAGCTTCCCAAGTACTGGGATTACAAGCATACGCCACTACACCTGGTCAGAAAGACTTATTTTAAGCCAGGCGTGGTGGCGTACACCTGTAATCTCAGTACTTGGAAGACTGAGATAAGAGGATTGAAGGGTCATTGCCAGTCTCAGGAACTTAGTGAGGCTTTCCACAACTTGGTAAGAAGTTGTTTTAAAAAAAAAAATAGGTTGTGTATGGTGGCGCACACCTGTAATCCCTCTACTTTGGAGGCTTAGACAGGAGGATCGCAAGTTTGAGGACAGCCTAAGTAAGTAGTGAGACTCTCATCAACCTAGCAAGACCTTGTTTCCAAACAAAAAATAAAACAGGGCTGGGATGTAACCCAGAGAAAGAACATGCCCAGTACCATACACATACACATACACACACACACACACACAAAAAAAAAAAACATGGATGGGGGTGTAGCTCAGAGGTAGAAAGCCCCTGGGTTCAGACTTCAGTACCTAAAAAAAAAAAAAAACTTATTTTAATGTAAGAGCACAGCAATCATTCTATATAAATTGGGAAGGTCACAAAAGATTCACTCATAACTTAAAACTTTGCTTGGTTAATTGAAATGATAATTATAAATACTTCATCTATATCTGCATAGAGAAAAGAGGAACTATGGTACTATAAACTCTTCCTCTACAGAATTTCTACTCCACAATGATATTAACAAACCATTAATTACTTTAGAAGGCAAAGAAATCCATTAAATTCATGAGAGAGAGCTTCAAAGACAGTCCTTGAATAAAAAATTATTTATATTCCTGTAATGGTTTACACAGTTTGTAGGCACCAAATAAGCCATTCTTGGAAATATAATATGGGTAAAACATATTCTTCCTAAAGCAGGAAAATAACAACTCTTTTCCCCAATGCCTAACTTCTATTGCATTTAACCAGTGAAATTGTTCCTGAGTACGGGTACAAGCAAATGCTGTAAATGGCAGTGGTGTAACCAGAGATGGCCTTGGGGAAAATAGTCAAGAGACAACAGCATCCACTCTACCCACCCCATCCTCTCTCATTCCCTCCGGTTTTACAATATACAATGCAACCTTCCCTCCTGGACACCATTTATTAGAGAACTTCCGGAAGCAATTTATTTAGTCAAATGAGAAATAAGGCAAGCAACATGGAGCACTGGTGAGGTCCCGGCCACAGCATCCTGACCTCCTCTACTCCAACACATCTTACCTTCCTTCTACCTCAGTTACTCCTCAGAGCCACACGGAAGGCTCCAGCACCACAGGGGACCACCAATCCCTTGACCCTGTTCTCTAGGCTCCAGATCCCTCCTGGCTTGTTCCTCCCTTGGCTTAGATGCTACCTAAACAGCTCTCATCACTCTCACATCCTGACCTCTGTCATGCCTTGAAAAGTCTAGAACCATCCACCATTCACTAGCTCTGTCACCTCTGGCAAGTCACTTAACCTCTTTAAACTCGCTTCCTAATCCATAAAATGGGAGTAACACTTGTGAGATAAGTGAAAATTAAATAAGAATTTATCTAGTATAGTGCCTGGTATACAGGAAGGGTTCAAAAAAGGTTTTTGCTGTATTTCATCCAATGTTTTTCTTCCCCCTAAGCCTTTTACTGCTTTTCCTAAAACCACTCTCAACAGAGTATCATCCTCCTCACCATCAGTAATTAATTTTGCCTCCCACTTATCAAGATATTTGAAGTTACCCAGGTTGAAATATCTTCGTTTCCTGCCAAACTCCTGCAAAATTCTGTGTGTGCTCCCATTTACCGCTCCCACTACTCTCAAGTCTTAAATTCCCCTCCTGTGCTCTGATCCTCTCTGACAGACACTGCTGTCAATCAGCCTGCATCTCTGAGTTTACAAGCCCCTCCTCTCTACTTTTCAGTCATTCTCTTAACCTAGAAATGTCCTTCAATCTCTCCCCCCAAGGAATAATAGAATATAGCCCATAACACATATACCACTCTAGCCTCTAATACTGCCTTCTCTTCTTTCCTTCTTAACCAAGCTTCTAGAGAGCGTGGTCCACATGCTGCCTCTGCTTCCTCACTTCCCACTTACTCTTCAACCTATGTGACTATCATTTCTGCCCCAAGACCACTCATCTCTCCACCCTAAACCCCAAACAATACTGGCAGGGTCAAGTTGCCAAATCCAGGAGACACCACTTGATCCTCCTGGAACTCTCTGTTCCACCTGACACTGTGGGCCTTTTACTCCCTTATTTTTTGTGGCTTCTCTGGGGTTTTCTCTCTAGTCAAGTCTCTGAATGTGCATTCTGTCACTTGTTGGTGGGTTGCTCCTCCTTTGCTTGCCCTTTGGATCACTACTTTTCAACCACTACATGCTCATAAATCCTATAATTCTAACTACCATGGTATACTGACTACCAACAATGCTACCTATTTAACCCTGATGTCTCCTTCAAATTGCAGACTTGCCGACCTAACTGCAAGCTGAATGAGTCATAGGTATCTCAAAATCTACATGCCCAAAATTTATACACCCTTATCTTTTACCAGCCAAACCTATACAAAGGGCACCTGTATGCATTCAATCACCCAAGCCAAAACCTGCAATTAACCTAGAATTTTCCCTTTCCTCCCCTTGTTAAATGTTTATCAGGCAGGAATGAAGAACATGATAAAGCCGACTGGCTGAAAGGGCAATTGAGTTGTATCTTTAACAAGGAGAAGTGAATGCATGAAAACAGGGGCAAAGGCCTTCCCAGGGCCATGTGCATGCTTGCACATATCACACAATGGTGAATGCAGGAGCAGGGAGCAGATTGAGTGTGTAGAGGTGGGAAAGGCCAACAAGGGAAGCTATTCCTAGTCACGAATGTCTCCCATGTGAGGTCGAGTGTTCACTGTTTTGAATCTAAGGTCTCCTCCTTTCTGAAGGACCTAGGGCAGTCAGAAATCCTATCTCCCTTGCCAACAATTCATTAGGAATGGGCCCTTATCCAAACCTGGGTAATAAGATATAAGGGAAACAATGCCAGGGACATTTTCTTTTTTTTTTTTTTTTTTTTTTGCAGTTGGGGATTGAACTCAGGGGCATCTACCTCCGAGCTATACCCCAGCCCTATTTTTTTTTTTTTTATTCTTTATTTTGAAACCGAGTCTCACTAAGTTGCGGAGTGCCTCACTAGGTAGCTGAGGCTGGCCGCGAACCCGGATCCTTCGGTCTCAGCCTCCCGAATGCTGGGATTACAAGCATGACCCACCACGCCCGGCTTGCCAGGGACATTTTCTAAGAATGTTTTTGTTCCTAATGGTTTCCTTGTTCTTCCAGTGGCTATCAACCAGGGTGGTGTGGTGCCTGAAACTGATGCAGTTATCTGACCAACAGCCTGAGAGTTAAGCTGACCTACAGGGGAGGGAAAAGCCAAGAAACCAATGAAGAAAAGGGGCCAACAGCTCTGTTTCCCACATAGAGCCCACCCCAGCCATGAGCTGGACCTGCCTCTTGAGTGCTTGTTATTTCTTAATACAACTCTTTATTATTTAAAAAAAAAAAAAAAAAAAAAGGAAGGGAACACAGGGATCAGCGATGTTTAGGAAACAGTGGATTTAAAACAGTGTCTTTACCCTATGATCTCTTGGAATATTAATAGTGCAGGTTGTACAGCTTCAAGAATTTAGTTTTTTCAAACTGATGAGATCACCAAACCCACCTCTGGTCCTTCCCCTTCTGTTTCTGTGGTGTACCTAAAAGCATATCCCAGAATTCAGCATTATTGGATCATAGTTTGGGAAGTCTGATAGCTGCCAGATAGCCAGGCATGATGGCCAGTACTTGGGAGGCTAAGATAGGAGGATCGCAGGTTCAAGGCCAGCCTCAGCAACTCAGTGAGACTGTTTCAAACTAAAAAATAAAATAGGGCTGGAGGTGTAGCTCAAAGGTGGAACACCCCTGGATTCATTCCCAGTACCCCCCCATACACACACAGTATATGACTAACTGTTGTGATATATAGTGATGACCAAGTGATATAGGCAAAGAAAAAGTGATTTGGGAATTCAAAGGAATCACTGCTGTTCTAAGGTTCTCACTCAAGAATGGCAACTCAAGTTGGGTTTCACATTATATGCTAATCATAGTGAATGCTATAGTGGGTAAAAAAAAAAAAAGAGCCTTTTTAAAATTTTTTTATAATAATTGGTGCATTGTAATCATTTATAATAATTGGTGCATTGTAATCAAAGATGTAATACATCTTTGTTAGGTACAAGCTGATAAAGGCATATATGCACACATTTATCATTTAACCCCTTCCCCCATTCCCACCCCATTTCCTTGCCCTCCCTCCTTCTCAAGTTCAGTTTAGTAATTAACCTTGATATATTTGTGAAAGCACATCATGTGCATTAGGGTGACCCCCATCCATCCTCCTCAGTTAAAGTCAATTTCTTTGCTCATCTAGGGTTTCTCGTTTTTCATCTGGAGACCCTCTTATGCCCCTTCTTCTTCCTAGCATCCGCATATCAGGGAGAAGATATGCTTTTTAACTCTTTGTGATTGACTAATCTCACTTAACAATGTTTTCCAGTTGCATCTATTTCCCTGCAAATAACATGATTTTGTTCTTGAAAGATAGCCTTATTTGATTAGTAATGACTGCATAGGAGAGGCCACTGTGACATTATTCAAGTCCATTCTGAGATTGCCAAAGTGATACTAATTCCTAAGTGGACCCTGTAACCATCCCAAAGATTCCCAAGTTAGTTTTAAACAACAATCAGGCCAGACTAACTTTTGATAATCAAAAAGGCAATAAAGTCTTTAAGTGTAATAGGCTCCAGAGTAAGAGACCTTGGTTCAATTCTTAGTCCTTCCACTTGCTATGTAGCCTGGGCACATTAATTAGTCCCTTTAAATTTGTTTTTTTCCAGGCCCGGCATGGTGGCACATGCTTTTAATCCCAGTACTTGGGAGGCTGAGACTGGAGGATCCTTGTTCACAGCCAGCCTCAGCTACTTAGTGAGGCCATCCACAACTTAGTGAGACCCTGTTTCAAAATAAAGAACAAAAAATAGGACTGGGGGTATAGCTCAGAATTAGAATGCTTCTGAGTTCAATCCCCCATACCGTAAAAAAATAAATAAATAAATAAATTTTAAAAAACTTGGTTTTTCCATCTGTAAAATGAGAATAATATTCCCTATCTCACATGATAGAAGTAAAAACTAAATTAATTGCATAAGCAACCTACAAGTGCAAAAAATATTAAGTTTAGATATAGTAATTACTAAGACATTCACTTCATGACATTCACATATGAGTCCTATAGTACACATATTTGTCCATTATATTCATAACCAAGTATTAGAGTGAAATAAACTGAGGCCACAGAAAACACTTTCCTGAACCCATCAAAAATGCCGATATATATACTATAAGCAAATGGCAAATATCATTATAAAGCATTGCTCAATATAAGTGTTGTTTTTAAGAAAACATATGGAATATCTAAATTTAACTACGTGATGATTATTCTCTGCAAAACAAGGATCTATACCTACTTTTTTCCAAATCTCTCCATAGAGGAGAAGAAACAATGACCAAGCACACAGCAACGAACCCCCCTTGATGCTCAGAATGAATTCTTGAAACACCCCTTCTCACTCAAAGAAATCAGGGCTCTTGTTGTGGAAATAACCAATTTCAGAGATAAGCAGGAATCATTCACAACATCTTCTTATACCACATAGCAAGAAAACTCTTGAAGACCACTAGGGTCATGTCAAAAGGACTCAGGAGTCAACTTGAAAGGGTGTCTACTGGCCAAAGATGGGATACAATAAGCTTCAAAAGAATATAATACCTACAATATATTGAAACTCATCCAGTATGTTCAAATCCATGAGTTCATAATAGTATTTTTTAACCACACACTAATTGGTAATCTTCAGCGGATGATAGGGAACCAATGCCTTACCCTGGAAATTGGCAAAGTAAAAGAATCAAGCATGTATCAAGCTTTTCTAGATGAACTGTGTGACCAAATTACAACTGATAGAAAAGATAGGGAAACTGTCTCTTCTAAAAGTATTTATACTACCAGGCATAGTAGCACATGCTTGTAATCCTAGTACCTGGGAGGCTGAGACAGGTTCGCAGGTTTGCGGCCTGCTTCAACAACTTAGGCTCTCTACAACTTAGTGAGACCCTGTTACAAAATAAAAAAAATAAAGTAAAATAGAGCTGATGGTATAGCTCAGAGGTAGAAAACCCCTGGGTTCAATCCCCAGTACTGCCTAAAAAAAAAAAAAAAAAAAAAAATATATATATATATATATATATATATATATATATGACACATGCCTGTAATCCTGGCAACTCAGGAGGTGAAGCAAGAGAATAGTAAGTTCAAAGCCAACCCGGGCAACTTAGTGAGATCCTGTCTCAAATTAAAAATAAAAAGGACTGGAAGCCAGGTATAGTAGCAAACACCTATAATCCCAGTACCTGGTGGGGTTGAGACAGGAAGACCACAGGTTCGCAGCAAGTCTCAGCAACTTAGTGAGGCCCTGTTTCTAAATGAAAAATAAAATAAAATAGGGCTGGGTTATAGCTCAGAGGTAGAATGCACCTGGGTTCAATCCTCAGTACCACAAAAAAAATTTTTTTGAAAAATTGACATCAGAATTAAACTGTCACCCTTCATAAATTAATGGGTCTAGGTACTGAGCATCAACAGCTATTTATATAACAAAAAGAAAGACTACTGGATTATGTACCTCCTGATGAAAGAGCATACCACCACCCATAGTCGTGCCAAAGGTATCAAACCTGAGTTTGAGCAAGCCTCTGGATCCAGCTGTAAATGTTCAGTACATACAGTGGAGAGAAGAACATGTTGAACTGTGTAATTTATAAGCAATCAGCAAAATCCATACTACATAGGACATTTTATATCACAATGTTCCAAGTTTTTCAATAAATAAACCATAAGGGAAGGACAGTTTTTCAAGTGGACAAAACTAAATTATAATGTCCATGGCTGCATATTTGGATGATAAAACTATAATGAATCTCCATTTTTAAATTTTATAATGAAAGGTTTGAAAAAATAAAATATAAACGCAACCACTGCTTAACACTTTTCATATCCAAAGCACTGCATTTTTTACTTTATAAATACTATCACATTGTTCCATATAACCCTTGAAGGTAGCAGTGTGGTAGTACACTCCTGTAATCCCAATACTTGGGAGGCTGAGACAGGAGGTGTGGCCAGCCTCAGCAGTGGCCAGCCTCAGCAACTTAGCAAGGCCCTCCCCAACTTAGTGAGAATCTGTCTCTCTCTCTCTCACACACACACACACACACACACACACCCTTAGAGGCATTTACTACCTGTTTTTCAGATGAAAAGACTGAAGCTTAGAAATCTTAGGCAAGTTGCTCCCCGTTACAGAGCTAGTAGGATGAAGCCAAGATTCATATCCAGAAAAAAGTCTGACTCAAAAACCATTCTTTTAGTGCCTATGCTCTACTGAATCATTCAGGTATTCACTCATTCAAGAAATATTTATTGCTTACCTAGTAAATAGAGGTATTAAAGATATAGAAGGGAGTTGCTAAGCTGGGCGTGGTGGCGCACACTTGTAATCCCAGCATTTGGGAGACTGAGACCGGAGGATCCGGGTTCGAAGCCAGCCTCAGCTATCTAGTGAGGCATTCCGCAACTTAGTGAGACCCTGTTTCAAAATAAAGAATACAAAATAGGGCTGGGGTATAGCTCGGAGGTAGAATGCCTCTGGGTTCAATCCCCAGTACCACACACACAAAAAAAAAAAATTTAAAAAAGGGGAGTTGCTGCCTACATGGAGTTCAAAGGTTAAGGAAAAAGGACAAAGAACCACCCAAATAAGTATAAAATTACAGCTGAGAAAAAGTACAATGAAGGCAAGGTATTTGGTACCACAGAATATATAAAGATGGAAGAGAGGGAGATCTCTGCCAATGTAATGACTGAGGTCTGAAGGAAGAGATGTCAACAGAGTGAAAGACAGACTGGAATGCTCAAGGCAGAGGAAATAATACAAAGTTCCTATAGGTGGAGGGAGTTTATCCCTGTGAGGACTGAGGATGGAGCAAGGAGTGAAGAATTAATGACAACAGGAGATTCTGCTACAGAGCTAAGAGCAACAGGAAGCTACTGAAGGGTTTTAATTAAACATATTGTTGAAGAGGGATATAATTAGGCTTGCATTTTTAAAAGAATAAATTAAATGGCAGCCACACGGAGGCAGAGAGACCAACTGAAAGTTATGTAGTCTTCTAGGTTGGTGCAGAATACTACCTGGGACCAGACAGGAGAACCGGAAAGAAGTAGATGGATGCAAGGTACAGAAGAGGTAAGACAGGGTGTGATGCTGGAATGCATGTGAGTGTCGTGTCGGGAGGAGATGTCAAGAAGGACTCTTAGTGACTTTTGAAGGTGCTAGTCACTGCCAGAGACAAGAGGAATGGAGACACTGACCACAAGATGCCTTAGGCTTGCGGTTCAGGTACCACTAGGACTACCCTGTGGAAATGCCAAGTCAAACGGCTGCATAAATGAGTATGAGGAATAGCCCTCAAAGTCTTTAATGCAGAGATGATTACTGTAGAGGGCTCAAGGTGTGACCACCTAAGCGTGAGAGAATTAAAAATGAGGCCTCAAGAACGACCAAAATTCAAATCTGGTAAACAACTTCCCAAGCTATCTACAGGTCAAAAATTTCAGAAAGAGAAAGGTTTTGCAAAATGAAGGTGAAGGGTAGTGTAAGGTGTGTGTGTGTGTGTGTGTGTGTGTGTGTGTGTGGCGGGGGGCAGATTAAAAACTCTGCTTCAGGAAAAACACATGGAAATTTCTGTAATAAGAAAGAGGTTAATGTCACGTCTATGAGTTGGCAAAGTCTGTATGGAGTCCCAAGTATATTAGTGTAGGAACTGATTTGCATAGGAGGTCTTCTGGAAGGTGGCTTCTATGCATACACTTAAGGTTAAGGACTAGAGGTGCCCTAGAAGTGCCCTAGCTTGATCCCAGGGGTTGGTCTAGGAGAGACGGAAGAGCCAAAGGCAAAAAAGGAAAGGCTGTCATCACAGGAGGTGCAAACAGGGCAGTAAGCTCCCTCAGCTTCTACAGGCTGGAAAAAAAAAAAAAAAAAGTTTTAAAATCATGCCTGATTAATACAAATAGGACAATATTCCATAAAGTGTATAATGTGGTTTTGGCTTGAGATAAACAAAAGGACCAAGCATTCCTGGATACATAGTTCTGGGGGATTGAGACCCAGAATGTGTATTTTTAATTTCTTCTTTTAAATTTTTTTGCTGTACTGGGGATCGAACTCAGGGGCATTCTACCTCCGAGTTACACCCCCCAGCTCTATTTTTTATTCTTTATTTTGAAACAGGGTCTCACTAAGTTGCAGAGGGCCTATGTAGCTAAGGCTAGCCTCGAAACCAGATCCTTGGGTCTTAGCCTCCCAAGTACTGGGATTACAATCCTGTGCCACCATGCCCTGCTTGTATTTTTAAATTTTATTTTAAAAAAAAGTTCTAGCAGGAAATGTCCTCTTTCACAGACTGGGAGTGGTGGCTTGGCACACAAGCCTCCCTCAAGTGTTTTGCAGGCACCAAGAAAGGAAGAACATAAGTGAGCTTATTCACAGAAATGCTGAAGGGGTTGGTAGGTAGAGGAAGTAAGAATACTGCAGAGTGGGATTCTTATGAGCAGATAGGAGCAAACGCCTATGCAATTTTAGTTACTACTACTTATATAAACGCATACAAACAGATGAATGAAAACTATAGAAATTCACATTACTTTAAAAGTGAATATTTGTAAATTAATTTTCCAAACAATACATTTGACACTAAAATAGAAAGCTTATTAAATAGATCTTAGGAGCCTAAACAAGTTCATGTGCCTTATCCCCCAAAATGCACAATTCATTCCTTCTTTCCTCCTTAGCCTCAGTGCCATTTTACTATATTCATTTTTCTTTATATATTAATTTTTTATGTATTCATTATATATATTCATTTTTCTTTATATCCAGCTTGTGGCTATTCATATTTGGAAACTCCAGGCTGACAAATGTACCAGAACTGACCAGTGCCGGCTAGTCCTTGGGTCAGAGAGGCATACCTCAAACTGCTAGCTACCTTCTCCCAAAGTTGCACATGAACTTGAGAAGCCAATCCAAATCCATGAGGTTTTCTGGAAAGCACCACTGTATTTGAAGAAATTACAGAAGCACACACCCCAGGGCTAAAACAGGGTATGGCTTGGATCTAAACCTTTACCCTCAGAGTATCCAGGAGAACCCCAAGAAGGGCTGAAAAGTTATCCTTATCTTTCCAGTCCAACCAGTCAATTCTAGTTTGGAAAGTGATCTAACAGTGAAGGGTAAAAATCCAAGTTCTAAGTTTGCAATTTTTTTTTTCCAAAATTAAGTTGCAATTTAAAAAAAAATTCAAGTCTATGTACAATCATTTGAATATTAAAACCTTCCACAGACACTTCATTTGCTGCAGCCTAAACCCTCAACAGAGAATTTGCTGAGTCACCTTTTTAGTACAACTGTATGCATCATTTTGACTACAAGGAAGAGTACATTTTATGAAATCTAGGGCACTTCCTACCCCCCAAATGGGAAATGAATCCTAAGGTATTTCTGAACCATCAATTACCAAGGAGACATCATAGTTTGCTCCCAAAACAAAAGCAGTTTAAGAGAGTTAGAAATAAATCCCCAGGAATGCTCAGAATTAAAATGCCTCAAGAATATACAAGCTTCAAGACCTCAGTCTTCACATTGTATATAAATGGTGAGAGCCTTTGGTTTGGGGATGATTATACTGCAAAAAACAAATGTTAGGCCACTTTTGAGAATATTCTGGAACCTTTCTGTAATGGTAATCAATGATATCTAACATCAAAGAAAAATCTCCTCTTGAACTTATTGCCTCTTGTCTCCATTTACACAGCTTCATTAACTCTCACTTTTTATCACTGCAGCTACACAATATTTCTCTTTTTAAGGCCAGTCCAATCACATTTCCCTTTAACATTTCTAAAGCCTAGCTCTGATGCCACCACTACCTGTACTCAGAAAATATCAGTAGCTGCCATGCCTACAAACTAAAATCTAATGCTACTCTCTCATTTGAGAATTTCTATAACATGTCAAAACTACCTTTCAAATTCTAGCTCCTAGGACTCATCCATAACCTTACCAGCAGCTCAAATCTCAGATGGTACATATACTCTGTCTCTACAATAGTTTCCTAGATTCTTTAAAAAGAATTATTAAAGTGTATTTTATTTCCTTTAGACATTTTTGTTAAATTCAAATACACACTTTCCTCATCTCCTCTGATATATCTGCTGCTTTTGATTGGCATTTTTTATGTTCCATGTATTATATCTTCCAATTTTTTGTTTATATATCTTCCTATTTTGAAGTTATCACTATTTATATATGACTTTGTCTTATGGAAGTTGTGTTAAATTCCCCAACTTTAAAAAAGAGAGCTCCTTCCTAACAGAAGACAGAAAAAGCAATTTCCCTTTCTGTGTAATCACTGTTTATAAATCAAGAGATTACAGGTCTCAAAAACTCTTTTTGCATACATATTTGTATTTGCTTGCACAAGTGTAAAATATATCTGAAAGAAAAAATAGCAACTATCATTAGTAACTGCCTATAGGGAAGGGAGACTTTTTTTTCAGTTTACCTTTCTATATACTTTGATTTTATTAATCATTGGACTGTATACCCCATAAAAATTAAATTAAAATATTATAAATAGGGCTGGGTGTGGTGGTGCATGCCTTTAATCTTAATACGTAGAAGGCTGAGACATGAGTATAACAGGTTGATGGCAAACTTCAGCAACTTAGTAAGACCCTCTATAACTTAGTGAAACTCTGCTTCAAAACAAAAAAGTAGGGCTGGGGGTGTAGCTCAGTGGTGGAACTCCCCTGAGTTAAATCTCCAGTACCACACACATACAAACAAAATATTATGAAGAGTATTAATCTAAAGTACAACAACCCTTGCACCACAAAGAATTAGGTTAGATCCTATGATTTAATGGATTTTCTAAATCCTATGATTTAACGGAAGTGCCATCTTCTTCAAACATTTTTCTCACCATACTTAAATTTTGCCACCATACTTAAATCCCCTAGTTAAACAACAACAAAAAAATATTCTGAAGACAGTAAATATATTGTTCCATCACACCTTATCAAATTATTAAGGATTAGTTAATCATATTAGCACACTAAGGGAAAGTCACAAAAAGGCTATGGTCTCCTCAGTTCCTGTTTCTTTTCGTTTTCCCCTCGAGTAACTAAATTAAGTTTGTTGTACTCAAAGAACATTTGTATTAGTAAAAGAACCCATTTAGGAATTCTAGAAGTCCAACTAAAGCCAACTAGAGCAGTGGATTGCTCTATGAATGTTTTTACTGTCTCTAGAAACATCTGGCTTCCCATCCAGTCTTCTCTATTAATCTAATCTACTGGGCCTGGGAAATCAGGGCCAGGGAATATTCTTGTTCATCTCTGAATCCTCCCCCAACACCACAAACCATGCTATGCACTTATAAAGAACAATTATTCGAGCTATTAATGTTGCCTATCTCAAGACTCTAACCCTTCCCTAGGAAACTGTTTGAAATTTCAAATCTAAAAATGACAGATTCTTAAATTTGTTCACATCAAAATCCACCTACTAAGAGCAGGTACACTATGTGTCTGGCACTGGTACTTGGCAATTAACAAATTAGCTAACAAGATCAGACTGTGAGATATGTAGCTAATTTTTAGTAAATGATTATTAATTAGATTTGAACTTCTTGAACTTTCCTATCTGGTTGAACTGTGAAGTCTTTCATTAATGTTTTTCTTAACGTGGCCATGGCCATTAGTCTCCTTATATGCTACTGACCCTACAACTTTTGTGGACTTCCTTGTTTCAGTCCTCCAATCCTCATTAGATAATTGATTATTTATTTTTGAACTTCTGAGATGGAAACCAAGAAGTACCTAGAGTAAATGTTTAAGTATCTGAAATAATAGCTATGTTAATTGACTTGATTTAATTATTTCACATTGTCATCATAAATCATAATGATGTAGGATAAAAGAAATAAGCAGGTAGAAAAGAGACAGAGAAGAAGGAAGAGTAAAATATAACTTTAGTATAAGAACCTGGAGCTGAAGTGCTTCAGTCTTTACTCCAAAACTAGTTCTCTTTCCCAGGTCTGACTTTCCCAAATTCCTGAGAAATCTGTAGATCTTAGAGTTAATTCAAAGAAATTATAATTGCCCTGTGCATTGACTGAACAAGGCAAGTACGATATTTTGATAAACCTGTAATTTAGGACCCTCTCCAGCTTATCTGTCAATCAAATAATGAAGACCCCAATCAGCCTGAGGACCCTAAGGTTGACCAGACCACCAGACCCTAGGAACTGCCTCGCAACTACCTGACTTAGAACACCCTCCCTAAAGCTGCCTAGACTACCAGACCACCATAAACTGCCTCGGAGACTACTGGACTGAGATCATCCTCACATACCTCCTCTAGCCCACCCCTCACTAAAGTCTCCTATAAGAAAAGAGCCCTTAACTCTCCAATCAGCCTTCCTCATCTTGAAGTGGCCCACATTCTCTTTGAATGTGTATTTCTTCCCATTTCCCCAAATAAACCTCTGTCCATGTCTCTGACTGGTACGTGCTGAAATTCTTTTCTGTCATGTCAGGCAAGGATCCTGCAGATCCTGAGTTCCTGAGTTGAGGACTCACCCCAACAATAACAACACCTTATACCTTAAAAATAAACAATTATAAATTGCCAATCTACAAAAAAATTTTAAAGGGTCTACTTAACTGCATAAAAGAGAAAAACCCATAGACTACATGACAGAAAAAGTTGACAAAAAAGTTATTCTCTTTTACCTTCCTATCATCAAAATGTAAGATATATTTCCCTCTTTTCCATTTTAAGATGTACGTTGAATTGCTGGTCTTTTGATGTTAATAAGTTTTCCTAAACTATTGATACATTCTTGTCCTATTTCTCTTGCCTAGTTGGATCAGGTGATAGGGTCAAGTAACTACGGCTAATGAATCTGAGGCTCATACACAATCAAGTTAACTGGCCTGGAAGAACACCAAACACAACCTTGGTCTGGGAATATTAACTACAACAGCCTGCTCAGCAAAGCTGGGCTAACATCTGTCACACCAGAAGCAGTCCAGCCCTAGAGCATCCTAGCTCCAGGCTGCTGGCCTATAACAAAGTCCAAGTTTTTCTAAAGTGGGGACCAGATATCAACAGTTAAGACTTCAGTGTCAACCTTCCTGACCTTATGAAAAAGCTTCTCTAAGCCAAGTACTGGGATTACAGGCATGCAACACCATGCCTTGGAAGGCTAAGATAGGATTGCAGGTTCTAGGCCAGCCTTAGCAACTTAGTAAAGCACTCAGCTACTTAGTAAGACCCTGCTTCAAAATAAAAAACAAAATAGAGCAGTGGGGCAGGTGTAGTTCAGAGGTAGAATACCCCAGGCTTCAATCCCCATTATAGGAGCAAAAAAAGAAAAAGAAAAAGAAAGGAGAGAGGAAAGAGAAGGGGAGGGAAGGCAAGAAAAGCGAAGGGAAAGGAAAGATCCTTGCTTCTCTAGAGCCTGAAAATACCACTGGTCATTTGGGATGCAATTTCTACCTGGGATGAAAATGACTTTTATTACTTTTAATCAATAGTGATTCCCACTAAAGTAAAATAAAAACCCATGCCCATGGGACATGCTGGACTGTTGGGGTCTTAGCCCGGCAGGCCCGGAGAGAACTCGCCTCAAGATGGCGCCTGGCAGAGTGCCAGGAGCAGCTGCATGTGGTAACATCCTAGGGCTGTGCCACGTCAGAGCGCATGCCCCAGCACGTCAGAGCGTGGACAGTGCGTGCCCAATAGGAGGTAGTGTTACTTAAATTGCCTGAGTAATCTACTCCCTGATAGGCTCACTGGTTTTCCCTTTTACGGTTCCTCCCGTACCTGAAGGAAAGAGAAGGAGTCTCTCCGGTGAAGAGAAGGAGTAAGAGAATAGGGAGGGAGTAAGAGAAGAGAGAGAGAGAGAGAAGAATAAAGAAGCTTGCACCATTCCTGTGTGTTTGTCGTCTCTTCGGGCCCTCGCAGGCAAGGGTCCGGCGCGGGGGACGATACTGGACACTAGATTAACTGGAGGGGAAAAGCTAGTGATCACACAGAGACCTAATTTTCTTCATTACTATCAGCAAATACTTAGGGAACCGTGAATCCCTACTAGATATAAGGTATAACAGAAGATGTCAATTATAAGTTCTAACTGCATGGAGCTTACAATCCATACCTATACTATGAAGCATTCGGAATCACTTCCAGACATGAAAACACTATTGCTCTTTTAGTTTAAGCTTCTCTAGTTGCCTACTTTCATCAGTACGCTTTTTTTTTTCTTCCACAGAAGGAAGCCAAGAAGAAAAAAAAAGAGGATGAGGTGGAAGGATGGGTGGACAGAAGGATGGATCCCACTGTCTGTCGTATCTAGCTCAGACTAAAAAAACTCAAAATGCTTAAGAATAAGAGGGTTCTTTTCTTCATGCTGAATCCAAATTTCTGTAGTAAAATAGTCAGTTATCCTAAAAAAGCTCCATTTGCTTCACTGCTAAGCAGCCTCCCCCTCCACATATGTTAAATGACCTGTGTAGTCCAGCTTCTCCCCCACATAATTGAGAGACAGATATACTACACCACATGCTTATGCTTCCCGTCCTTCCATTCATAAAGAGAACATTTAAAACACACACACACACACACACACACACACACAAATCACTGCAAATACAGAAAACTGAAGGCTTGGGTAAATAGCACCAATAACATAAGGAAAATAGAATTTTATGCAAATGACATGCATTCCCATACTAAGTAATACATAACTTTGAAACTAATTTCCTAATTACTTGTTTTCTTATTTAAAGCTATTAAAGGAATTCAGGTTAAAAAAGAATAATGATCAATAATCACTTGCCTCCTCTATTATCTGATATCTTGGGGTGGTATACATGAGATTGATTATACATGGTACTTCATTTTCTGTCACCTTTAAAATACTATTCTTTTTTATTTTTCTATGAAATCATCTTTCTGGATAATAATCTAAACTTTACCCAGAGGTACAAATGAACTGGGAGATTTGGGGGAATGTATTTTGTAGGAAACAGAGGAATAATACACATCTTGAGGCCTCCAGCCCTCAGAAATGGCCCCCACTATCATGACTTTGACTCTGACCTCACCATTCAAGCGTCCTCCCCCTATGACCTATACTAGTCATCCTTGGTCACTTATCTTTTAATCACTTCTTGTTTCATAAGCATTTATTATTATCCTAGAGCACCCCATTTATGTCTTGTCTTCCACAGCAATATAGATTTTTTGTATATTTTGTTCATTCAACCTCAGCTTCCAGAATATGGTAAATCCTGGCTCATACAAGATACTCAATAAAATAAGTACTGAATGAATTATAACTTCTTACAATATCCAAGAACTGGGTCAAGCTGGGTGTGGTGCATGCTTATAATCCCAGTACTTGGGAGGCTGAAACAGGAGGATTGCAGGTTCCAGGACTGCCTCATCATGTAGTGACTCTCAGCAACCTAGTGAGACCTTGTTTCTAAATAAAAAAATAAAATTGGGCAGAGGGTACGTGTAGCTCCAAGGTAGAATGCCCCTGGGATCAATCTCCAGTATCACCAAAAAAAAAAAAAAAAAAAGAGAGAGAGAGAGAGAAGGAAGAACATATCTGCTTACCAACTTTTCCTAAATTAGAAATGAAAAAATGGACAGCTAAGTGAAGGTCTTCAAGAGAAATAAACGGGACCCAGGTGTGGTGGTTCATGCATAATCCCAGTACTTGGGAGGCTGATCCCAAGTTCAAAGCCAATCTCACCAACTTAGCAAGGTCTTTAGCAATTTAGTTAGACCCTGTTTACAAATACAGTAGGGCTGTAAGTGTGTCTTGGAGTTAGAATGCCCCTGAGTTCATCTGTTGTGGGGGGAGACAGGCAGAGGGGGGGTGGTAAAGAGAAAGAAGAGGAGGAGGAGGAGGAGAGGAAAAGAGGGGAGAGAAGGAGGGAGATTGGAAAGAAGGGAGGGACAGAGGGAGGGAGAGAGAAATAAACATTAAGAATTTTTTAGAGTATTTATGTAAACAAGGTAATACACTGACCTGCTTATCAACCTAAGTGAGGAGGATGCCTGCTGCCTTCCCTACAAGCCTTCAAGCCTTCAGTCATTATCCCAGCATGCCTTTCTGAACCAACAGACTCAGAAAAGTCACTTTGGGAAAGTGTGATGCTTTTTCACAAATGAGTAAGCAGGTCATATCATAAGTAAACACCAGCTCTGGGGACAATGGTCACTCTAACAAACATTCTTATAAAGTTGAGCCACTGCCATTTCTCTGACTCCAAAGTGCTTAGGCAATTTCAGTTTAATGATGGTATCATTCAGTCAAGCGGTGAGCTTCAAGCTACAATACAGTTCCATTTAAAAGGTTTTAAGAAGGAAGATGGGAGATAAAGTAGTGGATCTGGCACTGAGGAAAAGAAAAGCTCATATAAAATGCAGTTCTTTAGCACTGAAGACAGTGGCGCAGGCCGGTAATCCCAGCTACTCAGGAGGCTGAGACAGATGAATTACAAGTTTGAAGCCAGCCTGGACAACTTAGCGAGATCCTATCTCAAAATGTAAAAAGGGACTTGGGGTACCAATCAGTGGTAGAGCATCCTTGGGTTCAATCCCCGGTGAAAACAAGCAAGCAAGCAGGCAAGCAAACAGTTCTTTACAATATCCCCTAACCACAGTCCAGACCTCGCTAGGGTTGGCTTGCCTTTCTTTGCAAATTACAGTGGTTTCTGACGTCCCCCTTTTAAATCACAGACCAGCGAGGTGGGCTGCATCACTACTTATCAACATGGTGGAAGACAGAATGGAGTGGTAGGAAGTGTGCACAGGATTCGGTGTGAGATACTGAGTGGGTGACCTAAACAAGTTTCCTCATCTGTAAATGATAGCAAAAACTTACTTCCCACCGAGAATGGTTGGAAGAACCAAACAGAACCAGCAATACTGAGTGCGGTGCTTGCTTATGGTTAATGCTGTGTTCCCTGTTCTCCTAGGGAACCACTCACCAACTGCTCTGAAACATCGGAGATCCGCACGACTGTGCAAAAGACCAAGGTGGTGACTGAGGATGGTGGATGAGTAACTCCACAGCCCCATACTTGCATATCGGCTAAACCCCCGAGCTCGGGGCCGCCCGCGCGGGTGCCCGGGGCCCACAGCTCATCCCGTTTCCCGGGCTTCCGGCTCCGAGGAGGGCCACGCCGCCGCCAGCGGGGTCTCGGAGGGCGGCGGCTCGCACCGGAAGCGGGGACCCGGGCCGGGGCCGCCAGCGCGCGGGGCTCTGAGACCAGTACTCACCCGCAGCGGGCGGCGGGCGGCCGCGGCCAGGTGGCTCCAGGCGGCGGCGAAGTCGGGCGGCGGGGCGTGCGGGCTCCGGCAGACCAGGGCGAAGACCGTCCCGATCAGGAAGGCGGCCGCGGCGCAGCCCAGGTAGAGGCTGAGCCGGAGCAGGACGGGGCACAGCCCCGCGCCTCCCGCCGCCGCCCCGCAGCCGGGCCCCAGGCAGGAGAGGGCCAGGGCGGCGAGCGCGGCCACGGCCACCGGCACCCGCCAGCACCCGCCGCCCCGGGACTCCGGCCGCAGCTCGCCCGTGGAGCGCGGAGCACGACGGCCTGCGGCCGGCGCGGGGCTGGGGCCGGCGCCGCTGCTGTCGGTGGCATCGGGGTGCATGCTGCTTGCTGTGCCGCTAGGGACAGGCACATCTCCCGCCCCGCGGCTCCCGGGCGCTGCCCTGGACGGCGGCCTCTGCGCGGCGCCTCCCCGCCTCGCCGCTCCCGCCGCCGCTCCGCAGGCAGAGGCAGCCCGCGCTCATGCCCTCGCCCGCGGCCCTCGCAGGGAACGGCTCCAACAGACGCCGCCGAGCCCCTCCCAGCGGCCCCTCGGCGCCGCCAGTCCGGCCCGACGCGCCCAGGTAGCGGGACAGTGTTGTGACTGAAGCCGTGGAGCCTGACGCGGGGCGGGGGCGGCCCCCCAGTGCGTGTGAGACGGGGGCGGAGAGTCACCGGCCAGAGTGACAGCTGGGAGGGGCCGGCCCACCCACCGCGCGGAGGCGGGGTCCGGCGGCCGCAGTCCCGGGAGAGGAGCGGGCGCGACCAATCGCGGCGGACCCTGCTCTTTCCCGCGCTCCCCTCCGCCCCCTCTGCCAGGTTACCGTCTGTTGATGGAAAATTTTGCTGCAGGTGTCGGTGTCAGAAGCAATTGTAATCTGTAACTCAAGTGGTGCCTTCATTCTTGCCCTCCGCTCTTCACCTACTAGTAACTTCCCTGCTTCGCTTACAGCTCCCCAAATTCCTGCCTTGTTTTAACCCTCCGCTTAAACACGGTTTCTCACTAACAACTTCCCCTTTCTCACCCTGCCCCCTTAGGTAAGGAATCTGACAAATGTGGAATAAACGAAGCCTGAGATTCCTAATTATGGAAAGGCCAAAGAAGTCGTCCTGGTGCCAGAGGGAGTACACAGTTGCCATAATTAGTCTGGCTCCAATTCTGTACTTTTTCTTGCCAAGTACAGTACAAATGCTGTTACCCACGCAGACGAGAGGCCCAAATTTTTAGAATACATATTTGCCTCTTCTATCATGGTCCCAGCCGGTAGTATACATGCGTTGCTTGCTGAAAAGATGCCAGTATGTTACACAAATACTGGTAATTACAGTACTAAGACCCAACCAAGCACAAAGGACTTCTGAGGAATGATTCTTATTTTAAAAGGAGGGGTGATAAGGCAAATCAAGAATGCAAAGAGGAGGAAAAGGAAGAGGTATTATAGATGAGGAAGCATGAGAAATAAAGGTAAGAATATGGAAAACATTAAAATGCAAGGGCCTAGAAACTCTCTATGCCACTTTAATGAAGATTTTCAGTATTTTAAAATTTCTATTGTAGCAGAAAGCAGGGTGGGATGCAAAGGGAAACACACCAAACCATCTGTGTAGGCATGAATGTATCACTTTGAATCTATGCTGTATTAATTACAATGCACCAATAAAAGTATTTTTAAAAATGTTTATTGTTTTCTAATAAATGGATTTATATTCTGCTTTACATGGAGCACGGAAGAAAAATAAGCATTAAGATGTATTTCAGATAATGACTTTTTCTATAACAAATCATTCCATCTGTGTACAAGCACTATTACTGTCATTTCAAAAAGGGAAAAATTCAACATTCACACAAAGTAAGCTAAAATGTTTATGATTATTCGTTTAAAACAAAGCATTATCGAAGAGGTTATTTTATTCAAAAGAAAAGACACTGGTGTCCATGAACACCTGTGTCCACCTGTGTTCATTTCCTGCCTTCGGAATAAATTTTTCCGAAATGGCCTATGGATTTCAAATAGGAAATGAAGTAAGAGGTCTAAAAACAATCCCTAACATTTAGTTCTAACAAAATGGTATACAAGTGAATGATAAATAGGCATAAATAAATTTATTTGCAGTTTTCATTTTTATCAAGTTTTTTGTTTTGAATACTGGTATTCGTGAGGAACTTCATTCTTATATCTTGTCAAAAATAAGGAGATAATGTCATGTCACAGGTGACTTTGCCATGCCAAGGTGATGACATCAAAGAAGTTACTATCTACCTAATCTCTCCTTAAAAAAAAAAAAAAAAGTATAACTGATTTTGAAGCCCTTTTGCATTTAAAATAGTTAATATTCATCCTATCAGGAGTCCTCAAAATATACCTTACAAATCCAAATTATTTCATATAAACCATGAAATTTAGCTTATTACTAAAAATCTTTTTAATATTTTTGCCATAATAGGGACTGTATGCCGAAGGCATTGTACATTTTCTAATTTAAACCCATAGATCACAATAGTAACCATTTGAATACTTGCTGCATACCAGATACTGTATAAAGCACTAGACATACTTCATGACTACCCTGATGGATGCCATTATCTCCATCTACTCACAGGGAAACTAAGGCACAAGAGGTATATTAACTTGCTCAACATCATGGAGCTAGTAAATATCAGCTAGGATTTAGTTAGCACTCATGGGCTAGCTTGAGTTAGTACATTGAACCACTTTGCCAGAGTACTTCCTAAAAACTGTGATACGGTCATCCCGTAATAGGAAAATAGGAAATAAAATAGGATTTAAATCCATGAACCTAAGACCTGTATTGCATGCCTAAAAGTGTTTAGTTTTATTGCTTTGAGAGAATAGCCACATTCTAATTTCTTCTACCAGTTCACTGTAAGACCAGAACAAGTCAGTTAACCTTTTTTCTTACAAACTGAAACGTGTGCTTTGTGGAAAATATGAGGCAGACATAGAGAAGAAAATCCCTGCCAAACTTCAAAAAGGAAAAGACATGAGAAAATATCTAACAGAAAATAGTAGATTGCTAAAGCCTGAAGGAAACATACTGTACTATTGCCTATAGAAATTCTCTGAACAAAATGTTCTAAAATATATATATATGTGCATATATGTAAAATTATAGTCAATTTCTGTACTAGTAAAACTATTCACACTAGGAAACATTTAGGTGGAAATATATTTAATATTTAAAGAGAAACAAACTAAATCAGCTAATATCAAGATAAAGAACAAGGGTCAAACACAAGGATAATTTCAACTTATCTAAGCACTGATCTAAAATTCAGGGAAATACTGTGTTAGTCAGTATTTGTTGTTATTTCAGTCCATGGTCACTTGGCCCATTGTGTTAAGGCCTGTGGCAAGGCAGAACTCTTCGGTGGGAAGCACATGGTGGAGCAAAGATTCTCATCTCATGGTGGCCTGGAAACAAGAGAGAGGAAAACACAGGAATCCCAAAAACCCCCTTAAAGATCACACCCCCAATGACAATCCTCTTACCACTAGGCCCCAAAGATTCTACTAACTCCTAATAGCACCACAGGCTGGTGACCAAGCCTTTAACAGGTGGGTCTTTGGTGGACACTTCAAATCCAAATTATAATAAATATTGTGTCAATTATTTACTGTTGTATAATACACACCCCAATAATATCCATCTTATGATTTTGTAGGTCAACAACGTGGGCTGAGGTCAGCTGGGCAGTTCTGCTCTTTTTGTCTGAGGTCACTAATGAAACTGCAGCTACCAGTACATAGGGGCATCCTGTGTATAGATCCTCCCTTAATATGGTTTATGTCTGCTACTGGTGTTCTTATTCTCCATCAGGTTGACTTGGGCTTCTTCACATGACATTCTCCAGGAGGCAATGTGCAAGCTCTTAGAAGCTATTGCTTTGTGTTGTTTTGTCCCTTTGGCCAAAGCAAATCACATGGCCCATTAGGAATAAGTAACAGAGCAGCCTACATGTGAATTTAAATATAAGAAGGCGTAATTCATTTGTCGTGAGCTGAGAAAAATATAAAGTAGGCAGTATACTATTGACTGCTATGGTCTGAATGTTTGTCTCCCCTGAATTCATGCTGAAATCTAACATAATAACAACATGTTGTTATTAAGAGGAGGGCTGCTGGGCAGTGGTTAGGTCATGAGGACACAGACTGCATGAATGGGATTAGTGACCCAAAAGAGGCCCAAGGGAGCTGCCTTGCCCATGCTAACATGTGAAGGCACATAAAGAAGCCATCTCTGAACCAGACACACCCTCACCAGATATCTTACCTGCTTGTACCTTCATCTTGAACTTCCCAGACACCAGAACTATGAAAAAATAAATGTCTGTTGTTCAGAAGCCACCTAGTCCATGGGATTTTGTTATAGCACTCTGAATTACTAAAACAAGGACAAAATTTACAAGTTCATGATCCCAAAATAAGAGTCAAAATTATTTTCAGACAAACTTTTAAGAGTGTATATTTTTTATTGTGGTAAAATATACACAACATAGTATTAAGTATCTTAACCATTTTTACATGTACAGTTCAGCAGAATGAAGGACATTCATGTTGTTGTATGTTACCACCTCTATCCATTTCCACCCATAATGAAACTCTGCATCCATTAAACAACTCCCAGCCGGGTGTGGTGGTGCACGCTTGTAATCCCAGTACTTGGGTGGCTGAGACTGGAGGATCTGGGTTCTCTGCCAGCCTCAGCTACTTAGTAAGGGTCTCTCTCCGGAACTTAGTGAGACCCTATTTCAAAAAATAAAGAATAAAAAATAGGACAGGGGGTGTAGCTTGGAGGTAAAAATGCTCCTGGGTTCAATCCCCAGTACAAACAACTCCCCATTCCTTCCTCACTTCAGCTCCTGGGGACCTTCACTCTGCTATTCTAGATAATCATACACAAAAAAGTAATCATACTTGTTCTTTTGTGTCTTGTTCTTTTGATGTCACTTAACATTTAAGGTTCATCCATGTTATATAGCAGAGTTTCATTCCTTTTCATGGCTGAATAAAATTGTTGTATAAAGTACATAGACAATACTTTGTCTCTTGATGGACATGGGTTATTTCTATCTTTTGGCTATTGTGAATAATGTTGTTATGAATGTGGGTGTACAAATATATGTTTAAAACTGCTTTCAATTCTTCTGGGTGCAGATCCTGAAGTGAAATTGCCAGGTATACATAGATATATAGATACAGATATATAGATTTTTTTTTTAATAGCACACTATTTTCCATGGTGGTTACTCTATTTGACATTTGCAAAGCAGTGCACAAATGTTTCAATCTCTCTCCACACCCTTGTCCATCCTTGTTATTTACCTTAAAGTTGTACCTCATTGTGATTTTGAGTGCATTTCTTTAATGATTGGTGACACTGTAAATCTTTTCATGCCAATTGTGTATCTTTTCTGGAGAAACATAAAGTCCTTTGTATAATAAACTTTTGACCACAAGGTGGAAATCTGTCCTTGGGAAGTGGTGCCAACATTATTTCATCAAGTAATATTATAATCTCCTTTCTTTTAGCCAACAGAAGAACAGATAAATCAATCTCTATACTTGTTGGTAGTTAGGACCAAGAAATACAAAATGCACTGTTTATAAAGATCATAGATAGGGTTGCTTACTGGATATGCCTAGGATATGACTAAATCTTAAGTTTTTCTTTACACTTCCATTTAAATACTTTTTGTGTATCTATAGTATTGGTGTCCTATTATTGCTCTAACAAATTACTACAAACTTTGAGGTTTAAAACAATACAACTTTTTTGGATGATTCAGAAATCTAAAATCAAGATATCCGTGGGTCAGCTTCCTACTTCAGGTGAGAATCCACTTCCCTTTTTAGCTTTCAGAGGTTGCCTGCATTCTTTAACTCACTGTCTCTTAGTCACATCACTTATGTGTCACTGCTTCTACTAGTGACTGAACCTCTTGCCTTTCCTTTCATAAGGACCCTTGTGATTGATTACATTGGACCCACTGAATAATCCAGGTTTATCTTCCTATTTTTTTATCTTTAATCACATCAGCTAAGTCCCCATTTACCTTATAAAGTAACATATCCATGTATTTGGGGAATTAGGAAGGGGACATTTTGTTCTACCATACATATCACCTGCCTGAGAGTTCAACTAAGGAAACCAATAGATTCTGCAAAGATCGTCTTTTCTCTTAGGTTGTTTTTTTACACTTCCTTTGCCAGCAGAAAGTGAACTTTACAATGGGATATCAGCCACTGGTGCCTAGAACTAGTTTGAACTGAACTTCGTTGATACAAAATATTCCAAAAACACAGTCGCCCTCTATTTTTACTGTATATTTGATAAATAATTACAGGATAATAGCCAGACATCGTGGCGCATGCCTGTAATCCCTGTACTCGGGAAGCTGAAACAGGAGTATAGCAGGTTCAAGACCAGCCTCGGCAGTTTAGCGAGACTCAGCAACCTAGCGAGAACTTGTTTCAAAACAACAAAAATTAAAAAGAGGGGAGGGGCTGGAGGTTGCCTGCCTCTGGGTTCAACTCACAGTAACACGAGAAAAAAAAATTACAAGGTAGCAAAATAACTTTCCCTACTAAATTATCCACGATGACTAGACCTACCCGTTCTGTGGCTAACAGGTGGGAAGAGGCAGTAACACATCGATGGTGCCCGGGACAACAGAGGCCTTGAGGAACTTCTTTCCCCTCGCGAGCCCCTGGTCCATCGCGAGCCCCTTCCGCACCTTCGCCGCCGCCACCGCGGCACTCTGTGACGCCGCGAGCCCCGCCACCGCCCCTTCCGGCGCCCCTCACGCCACCCCGCGCAAGTCTCGCGGGACCTCCTTTCCCTTCCCGCCCCCGCCGCCTCCGGAAGCTCCCGCCGCGGCGCTCCTGGCTGGGGCACGCGCCCGCCTGAGCCGCGCGCGGGAGATGCGGGAGCGCGCCGGCGCGTACGTACGTGCGTGCTAGCGGGGCGCGCAGGCCCAGACAGCGCCGCGCGTGGGGCTGGAGGCGCCGCGCCTCCCAGGTGAGCGTCGCGCGAGCTCCCGGCGCCCGCGCGCCCCCGCCCCCCTCCGTTCGGGGTCCGTTTCCCCTCTCCGAGCCAGGCGACGGTCAGCACTCGGGGTGGGTACCCGAAAGCCTGCGCGGGAGGACGGAAGGCGGGCTGGCCGGGGCCCCCTGCTCCGCCACCCCTCGCCGGCCAGCCCCGGGAGCGGCGGGGGTAACCACAACAGAGACGTCCGAGCCCGCGGGCCGTCGGCACCCCTGCCCGCCGCGCGGGGAACGGCCGCCCAGCCGTCCAGACGCGAGCGAGGGGACGTAGGGCCGGGGTGGGCTCCGAATTGGGATCTGTTCTCGACCAGGGCCTAGGCTGACCACCGCTGCCCACCGCGTCCTCGAAGCCGAATCCTGAGCCCTGCGAGGCTGCCTTCTGTCTTGTACCTCCCGGGGCCGCAGGGGGCCGTGGACTGAGCTTCGAGTTCCTGGAAAACAAATGTTTACTTTGGGCCGAGGTTGTTGTGTACCCCAATGGGTATGTTCTCGGGGCCCTCTTATATACTTACAGAAATGTAATGTCACATGAACAAAAATGACAGTTTTTAAAACGCCATATTATTTTTTTGTGTTTTTTCCCGACGTATCGCGAAAGCACTAGTATTTCAATTACTGGCTTCTCATGAGCTAAACAAATGGTAAGTGCCCATGCGACTCCAGGCAACTTTGGCAAAAACTAGTCTTGATTGAGCATCAGAGGGTTGTTGTCTTATCAGCTGTCATATAATTTTACCCTTTCCCGATGTGTTGTAAAGATTACCTTAGGAAGCCACCTTTTTTCTTGTGTACTCTCTAGTGTAATTGGATCTCACTTTGAAGTCAGTGTTAGCAAAGGAAGTGAAAGGAATTGTTGGATACATTTTTCCTATAAATTAAGTTAAATCACAGGTGTTTATGTCCTTACTATAGCCTTAAGTGTTAGATATTATAGATCTAAACTTAATCCTGAAAAGTTTCCCAGACACTGGGCAGTGAAGCACCTCTCATGAACTGTGGCCATTTAGAGCAGAGAGCTTTTAACTTGTTAGAGGGATAAGTGAAAAAAATGTTAAAAAAAAAAAAAATCCAGGTTGAAAACAAGGTGATTTTTCTGCCTTCATGGCTAACAAAGTGCAGAACCAGGAGGACTCAATCTTAAGTATCCAAGCTCCCTCACAGGGTGAACATTCTTTAAATGGGTAATATTTGTCAGGTACTCCTTTAGGCACTAGGGATATAAAGATGAGCAAAACAGGCGCTCTCTCACTCTGATAAGGAATAGGTTATTATTACTTTTTTTTTTCTTTTTCTTTTTCTTTTTTTTTTTTTTTGGCAGCAGGGTCTTGCTATATTTCAAACTGGTCTGAACTCCAGCACTCAAGTTATTCAATCCCCTCAGCCTCCTAAGTAGCTTGGACTACAGGCTCCCCAGCTCTAACCAACTTAGTAAGGAGACAAGTATAGGGAGGAGGGTAAAAACCTCCTCTATCTTCTTAGGTTCTGCAGCTGGGGTCCTAGAAATAAAATTGACAAGACACATTAACATGAGAAAAGGTTACCAAATTTTATTTAATGTTAATTTTTTTCATAACATAGGGCCTTCCTGGAAAAGAAATGAACACCCAAAGAAGCAAATAGGCCTGAGTTTATATACCATTTTTTTAGCAAAACATGACAAATCGAGGAGAAGGGGTTTTGGGGCCTCTGGGTGCTGTAAACTGTGGGAAGGTAAATATAAGGGAGGATTAATGGAATATAAAGGCTATCTTAGCAAGGCTTATTTGTGCAGGTTAATCAGTGCCATCTTTCCTCATGGCTAAAAAAATTTCTCCTTTTAGTCAGATAAGGGAAATTTGGGGAAGTCATCTTTCTATATCTATTGATTATAGTCTTTAGCTCAAAGTGATCCTTATTAAAGTGGCATTCTGATTTCCCTTCACAAGAAAGAAACTGTTAGCTATGAAACACAGAGATTTCAGAGAAGTATCTGTAGTCATTTGGCATGTGGACAGATTTCCTAATGTATGAATTCCCTTGGATACATCCTAATGTTGTTTAACCAAACTGCTATAGCATATCTGGTAACTTGGGGCTCATAATCCTAGGAAGTAGTTCATTCTGGTTTTGTGCAGTTCTTATTTGTTAAACTCAGAAAAGCTTTCTTGTGAATTCCATCTGCTGATGCAAATTCTACCTCTGGAACTACAAATAACAAGTCTAACATCTTTTCTCATTGTATAGTCGTAAAATGAAAGTTTCTAAGCATTCCCTTTCCCTTAGTCATTTTATTTGCTAGGAGCCCCCTTGTTTGTTAACCATTAATCAGAACTTATCTAGACTCTTTACCATAGACTCAGAATTAAATGCTTTAATCAAGCTGATTGACCAAGTATAATGCAATTTGTCTTAGTTTGTATACTGCTATCCTAGTATGATTTAAGAATATACCAATTTTTTGGTTTACAAGTCATAGTTTGCTCTAGGGTGAGCTCTACCTTTTTAACCTGAGGGTCCTCATTTGTCTTCCCTCTTCACCTTCCTCCATCCTTTATCTAAGCTATTACAGTAGCATCCCTAATCCAAAAATCTGAAATCTAAAATGTTTGAGTTTCAAATGAATAAATTAGGTCACTTGTATTTGCTAGGCATTATTAATATAAGGGTGGTGTATTGGGGAGCTTTGTCAGTTGTTGCCTAGTTTTTTGGTTTTGTTTTTTATTTCATGGTACTAGGGATTGAACCCAGGGACACTCTATCTCTGAGGAGTAGAGATATGTTTTATTTTGAAACAGGGTCTCACCAAGTTACAGAGGACGTCACTAAGGTTGCTGAGGCTTTGAGCCTGCAACCTACCTGTCTCAGCTTCCCAAGTACTGGATTACAGGTGTGTGCCAGCATGCCTAGTTCGAGGTATTCTTTAATCTAGTAAAATTGAAACCTAAAATTAGCCATGGGGAAGCCGGACATGGTGTGATGGCTGATTTAGGGTATATAATTTTACTCCCTGATTTGCTATAGTGGAATTAATCATAATTGGAATATAATTATGACAAAGTTGGATTGTTTGCTACATGTTAAGAAACATTTATGTGCCTTTCTTTCCTTTAACATGGTGAATATAATTTGTCCCCTTTGAGTATCGTTTATGACCTCACAGTGTTCCCAGAATTATTTTTTCATTTTCATGTATATTATCTTTTTGTTTCTTAGTACTAATTTGTCTAGCTTTTATAGTAGAAACCCTGTTAAACTGGATCCTTTGTTTCATTACCACTACCCCAGGATATTTGAATTTTGTGCTTTCTGTCAACGATAAGAAGCTCCAGTAACGTGCTTATTTTCCTTTACTGCTAACAATGAAGTCAACTGCCTTCCATGGAATTCTGAACTTTTTACATGTAGAATTGTATGAGAAATCATCTGAACTATGAATAATATACAATGTGACACTGCTTCTTAGACCACTGTAATGACATAAATACAATGATGTTCCAAGTAAATTCCAGTTGTGTAGAGTATTAAGATATTTAAAATCATTGTGGTACATATATAAACTATAGGTCAATAGTAGATTAAGGTTTTTAACAAAAGTAGTGATTTTGGCCCCATGCTAGTGGCTACTTTTAATATTTACTTCATTTCCTCTAGTATTAAACTTCATGTGTCTAAATAATATGCTATGGTTTTTCTATTTTAGACTGTCATTGGCTATCTGCTCTGAATGTCTCATAACAAACCTCCTTTGATACAATGAGACATACATACATACTTTTCCTCTGTCGTCTTCTGTATGTGATTATGTCAGTTTGTGATTAAATATTCAAAAGTTTGACTCCAAGCTACTGGTGCAGCCTTCTATATATGCCTTAGAGTTCTTGTTCTTCAATAAGAAGAGATAGGAGGAGCTTTTAATCTCAATAGGAGTCATCTCTGCTTCTTCCTCAACTGCAGCAAAGGAACAGAAGCAAATACTGAAATGTGGAAGTTTGTTAATCTTTATAGCTCTACTTTCATTATAATAATGTGTTTTTGGAGTGGCTTAGCTGATCCTATGAGATTTGAATACTATCTTTTCTTCTAAGCCATAATTATTTACCTAAGGCAGATTTTCCTTTGAGATCATCTAAGTACCCATGTTTGTGATAATGCCTGCTTTTATGATGTATTATTTTCTTGTAAACTTATTAGACTTATTTGTCAATTAGTGCAACTTGACATTACCTCTACAGTTCTATCATCACTTCACTGGGTTATTTTTATAATGTTTCCCTTTATAAATCAAATTTCTCAGTTTGGGAAAATTATGTAATTACTTTATAAAGAGAATCTTGGAAATTACTCTTTAGTCTGATGATTGCATTTCTTTTCAGATATATTTTGGCTATCATGGATCGGTTTGAAGATATATCAGAAGGTGAAGTGGACCATTCTTTCTTTGACAGTGACTTTGAAGAAACAAAGAATTGTGAAAGTAACTTAGTTTTTGACAAGCAAAACGACCCTAAAGAGAGAATAGATAAGGATACAGAAAATATAAACTTGAAATTTGGATTACAAACAAAGGAATATTATCTTACTGAGAAGGGAAATGAAAGAAAAGTGAAAATTCCTCCAGATGAAGACACTCTAGAGAATATTATACAAACTAGTTCTTCATCATTGACTACTTCTTCAGAGTCAAAGAAATTGTCTGATCCTACAACAGGACATAAAATACACTTGGCCATTCCAAATAGAATTCCCAAAATTGTAAAAGAAAGAGAGGATGATTATTATACAGAAAGAGAAGAAAGTAGTGATGATGGGGTTAAATGTCATGTGAAGTCCAAGTCAGCTAAATCATCTAATAACTTTAAAAAAAGCATAAATAAAAAGTATTCCAAAGTGAGTTCCTCTTCCTCTTCTTTGTCTTCCTCATCTTCAAGTTCAGTTATAGACTGTTCAGAAGCAGTATCTGATATCTGTAAATCTCATTCACGTCCATCATCAAGGAAACATATATCTGGTGTAACAGTCTTATCACCAAAACAGAAATATAGGTCAAGAATAAAATCAACAGAAACACAACCTTCAAATACTAAACCACAACTTGGTGACTATGCTGAGGAATCTGAAGATACTGTGACAGATGTAACTCCTTTGTCAACTCCAGACATCAGCCCTGTTCAGTCTTTTGAATTGGGTACATCGAATGACCAAAAAGTACAAGTTAAAAGGCAGGAAAATGTGAGTCAAGAAGTATATGATGATGTTGAGGTTTTAAAAAATAATTCAAAATATTTGAAAGCAACCAAAAAAGGGAAAGAGAAACATGGGTCTAATCTCACCCCAAAGTCACCAGTGTTAGATTCTGACTTAGACCACAGATATAAACAAAAAGTCTTACATGACACAGTGGACCTGAATCATCTTTTGAAAGGTAATTTTCTTTTTAAAATTTGTATATTAAATTGAAATATTTATTAAGCTTAGTGAGTGCCATGAATTTATGCTGATTTTTTGAGTTGATATCTTTTATTTGAGATGTCTGATAATTTAATAACCACATATTCCATTACACTATAAAATATCTGGAATATCATTGGTATTATCAGGTAAGATACAATTATTGCAAGGCTAATCAACTAGGGCTAGAAACTTCAAACTTTTATTTTATTGCCTTACAAACTCAAAATGCCAGCCGGGCGTGGTGGTGCACACTTGTAATCCCAGCATTTGGGAGACTGACATGGGAGGATCTGGGTTCACGGCCAGGCCTCAGCTACCTAGTGAGGCCCTCTGCAACTTAGTGAGACCCTGTTTCAAAATAAAGAACAAAAAATAGGGCTGGGGGTGTAGCTTGGAGGTAGAATGCCCCTGAGTTCAATCCCCAGTACCGCAAAAAAAAAAAAAAAAAAAATCCTCAAAATGCCTACCTCAACCGGGTGTGGTGGCGCACGCTTGTAATCCCAGCATTCGGGAGGCTGAGACCGGAGGATCCAGGTTCGAGGCCAGCCTCAGCTACCTAGTGAGGCACGCCCCAACTTAGTGAGACCCGGTTTCAAAATAAAGAATAAAAAATAGGGCTGGGGGTATAGCTCGGAGGTAGAATGCCCCTGAGTTCAATCCCCAGTACCACAAAAAAAAAAAAAAAAAATGCCTACCTCGTCTTCCTCTGGCCTTTGTGCTCTGTTTATTCCTAGGCTACTAGGAGATACTATCTACAGCAAGTGTGGCACCCTCCCTGCTTGAAAGAACTTAATGTGTAGATGGGGGATACTGAGGATTAAACCCAGGGGCATTTTAACTCTTAGCTACACCCCAGCCCTTTTTATTTTTTTGTTTTGAAACGGTCTCACTGAGTTGCCAAGGCTGTCCTTGAACCTGTGATCATCCTGTCTCAGCCTCCCAAGTACTGGGACTACAGGTATGTGCCACCATCCCAGGCTGGAAGAAACTTTAAAGAAGCATCTCCAGCAGACCTCCACTTTGTCTCATCATCTAGAATTAGTCTACACTCAACATTCCTGAAACAGATCTTGGCAAAAGGAATGTATCCTGGGCCAGTCAGACTCATCTTGGAATTAGGGGTAGGAGTTGGGGGGGAATAAATCTATTAAGGAGGAAAATAGAATGTATGCTAATTGGGAAATCAACTTTACCAGAGTTTCCCAAACTTTAATATATATACAGGTCACTCTGATCTCGTTAAAAATGCAAATTTCTCAGTAAAACTAAGGTAGAGCCCAAACAGTTACTTTTCTAACCAGCGTCCTGTGATGATACCAGTTCCGCCAACCCAAGGACCATCATCTAGATGCTTAAACTATTTAGTTTCATTTAGAATAAATATAGGAAATAATAATAAAATACGGGTATTATTACATATATGGCTTTAAAGTAGACCTTGAAATAGAGTTTCTTTTTTATCTCAGTTGGGTGGCTAAGGAATTTATCTCTACCCCAAACCTGCCTTTGCTATATAAATGTCAAAAAAGATTGGGTTTTTTTTTGTTGTTGTTGTTTGGGGTTTTTTTGGCAGTGATTAAACACAGGACCCTATGCATGCAAGGCAAGCACTCTACCACTGAACTACATCCACAGCCCTTTTTTTTTTTTTTTTAATTTAATTTTGAGATGAGGTCTTGCTAAATTGCCCAGATTGGCTTTGAACTTGGAATCTTCCTGCCTGGCCTCTGGGGCAGGTAGGATTATAGGCTTGTTAGTCTTTGACTTTGAGCTATAAGTCCATTAATAGGCATAGAGGGCCTTAAAAAAGGAAGTGGTAAATAGAAGTTTTGAATCCGGTATGACCTAAGTCTTACATATTTGGAGAGCATTAAAGAAGTTGATAAGACTAGATTTAAATCTATGTTTCATGCTTTGTATATGTTAAATTAGGTTAGTTTCTAAAGAATCTGAAAAGGCAAAATAGAGACATTTTAGATAAGTATGGCTTCAAAATTTACCACATGGACTGTGTGTGAAATAATCACTAAAATGTATTTTGAGAAGAAAAATGAGCATAAGAGAAAGAAATAGAACTGGGGAAGTATTGATGAACAAAGAATCTGGCTAAGTTTTTTTAACTAAGATGGGAGGGGTTGAAGTGAAGTTCTTTGTATAAGGGGAAGATATATACATTTGATCCCGTTACTAGTAAGTCACAAGAAACCTCAATACCCTCAACACACCACTAGGTGTTATCAAACATTTCAGAAAAGCCTAAATCAATGGAAAGGCCCCCTTCTCATGATGAAGAACATGTTTGAAGCTTATAAGAGCAAGCTCCATGGTTTTACAGAAGATCTACAAGGACAAAATTATTTTTACTAATAAAACTAAGCTTGACTTGCTTTCTACATTCTCCTGCCAAGTATACAATGGAATCTTCCAGGGACTATATGGTCGTGACAGTACAACAGAAGGCAGAGGCAGCTGTGAAAATCCAGCAGTCTCCTGTTTAGCCAGGCATTGCAAATTTTACAAAACTGTTCAATTCTGCCACTCACTTTTATAAAAATGTTGCATTAACATATCATTGGTTTGTTATTGCGAGAAGAATGAATAAATACCTTTAATTTCTAACATGGTAAATAGATAGATGATAGATGTAACTCATATAAACATTTTTTGAGCTCCTTAACCCTTAAGAGTATAGTAGTCCAGAAGCCAAAAGTTTAAGGATTCTAAAGGAATGAAACTAGAATTATAGTATTCATAGTACTCTAAAATCTTGGAGCAGATTTTAGGGGAAAAAATTTTTTACTTAATCTCCCAAAAGAGGGAAAAAAGGAAATTAGAAGAATTAAAAAAAAAAGAGGTCAAACAATGTAAGTAATTCACTTTAACTTACCAAAAGATACTAATCACTGTTAAACTGAGCTGGGAGTGGCTGTGTACACTTGTAATCCCAGTACTTGGGAGGCTGAGACAGGAGGATCCCAAGTTCGAGGCCAGCCTCAGCTACTTAGGCCTTCCGCAACTTAGTGAGACCCTGTTTAAAAAAAGAATAAAAAACATAGGACTAGGGGTGTATGTAGCTCAGAGGAAGAATGCCCCTCCGTTCAATCCCCAGTACCGCAAAAAAAAAAATTAAACCAGGAATACTATTAAGCCTTAAAAAGGAAGGAAACTCCTTATATATGCTACCACATGGATCAACTCTAAGGACATAATGCTAAGTGAAATAAATTAGTCAAAAAAAAAAATACTGTCTGATTCCACTTACATATCAAAATTATGGAGACAGAATTGTGATTGTCAGGGAGCAGGGTAAGGGGCTATGGAAAGACATTTATATAGTAGAGTTGCAGTGTTCTAAGATGAGTTACAGAAATGGATGGTAGTGATGGTTGCAAAACATTATAAATGTATTTACTACCACTAAACTGTACACTTAAAATAGTTAAGATGGTAAGATTTATGTTCTTTTTATAAAAATGAAACACTACTTCTTTTCATAGAATTTCTTTTGTGCTAGCCAAAGGTGCTTAATAAATACCAGTTGATTTGGGGGAGAGGAGTCCCACCTAAAAAGATATTTTAAATGGTATAAATGAAAGTAAGGGCTTGAGAAATATATGCCAGGCATAGGAGAAAAAAGAAGTATCCTGTTAGTATACAAAATAGAATTCAAGGTGTGACAAGTACTAAAAGAGACAAAGAAGAGTGTTTTATATTAGTAAATGGGCTAAATACACCAGAAATAAGAACTAGATAATAAAATTGATGAAGGCTTAGCCATCAAGGAAGACTGATAAATCAGAACATGAAAAGCATTATGGTCAGCTTGTGGGCTGCATTTGTCCCATAGCTATTTTGTTGGTCAGTTTTTGTTTGTTTGTTTGTTTTTTAATGATAAAATAATTAGTTACTATTGCTACATAACAAATATAACCGATACTTAAAGAGATAATGAGACTTAAAAACAGAGGTGACCCAAAGGCTGGGGACTGGAATTACCTGAGAACTTGTTTACTCTGTGTCAGGTTCCTGGGCTTGGGTCAACTAGAAAACCAGGACTGCTTACCAGGGGGCACACACATGTTCTCTCCATGTGACCTGACTTCGTCAAACTTTGCAGCCTCAGGGTAATTGGACTTCTTTCATAGTGGCTCAAGGTTCCAAGCCGATGTTCCAGAAAACAATACAGAAATCTCATTGCCCTTTGTGACCTAGCCTCCTAAGTCACGTAGCATTATTTCTGACACACCATTGGTTGAAATGGTCATAAACCCTCCTGGATCTAAAGTGAACGGAATGGAGGAATGTCAGATAATTTATAGGTGTATCTTAAAATACCTTCATTCCTATTTCTGTCCACACATTTATGTACCTCCCATACGCAAAAATAAGTCCCTTTTCCAAATATGCTCCCAGTCTCAAGATGCAGAATGGAAGTCAGGTTCAGGTACATGTGGGATTCCTCAGGTATGGTTCTTCAGGTACAGCTCCTTTAAATACTATGAGAAATTTCTTGTGGGAGAGAAGTTTTATATATTTTGAACCCCTATATCCTGGGGTTATATTCCCTATAAATTGTGCTTGAAAACTGACCCATTTGCAGTTAGCTCATCTATTTCATGGATTCTACATTGTGGATAAAATAAACCATTGGTACTTTCAACATTCTACTTAGAGATCTGCTTACCTAAATCTACAGTGCAATAGGAATTTTCTCTTACACCACAGGCAACAGTGTTGCTAAACAGTTGTCACTTCATCCTCTCAGACTTTCCAGATCTACCTGCCACCAGGTCTCAAAACTACTGCCATGGATTTTAGTTTTTGTTATACTAACGCTCTACTTCCTAGTGCCAAATTTTATGTCTGCTACTATTGCTCTGTTAAAAATCACCACAAAACTTAGTGGTATAAAGCAGCAACCTTGGATGACTCAAAGACTAAAGTGTCTATACATGTCTTTATGTGATTTGGCTTCCTTATAGCATGGCATCCTCAAGGTAATCAGATGTGTCTGGTGACTCAGGGCTACAAGCACAAGTGTTCCAGCAAATCAGGCAGGAGGGGGCTGACTCCCTTTATTACCTAGCCATGAAAGTCATAACATTTTGCCTGTATGCAATTGGTCAAAGCTGTTAGAAGCCTACTCAGATTGAAGAGAAGAGAACAGGAAGAATGTCACAATTCCTCATCTAGCAAGTTGTCAATAAGAAGGCAAATTTAGTAAATGAGTTCTTCCTTGAATTATGACCTGTATTACAAGTATTGTTTTTTTAAAAAAATATTTTTAAATCAACGCTAAAAGCAAATGCTGTTTTTTTTTTTTTTTTTTAAATAGAGATCATGAATATTGCTGAAGGAAGAATTTTTTTCACAGCGTATGAATAAAAACAATATTGCTTGGGAAAAAATTTATAGTGATTGATAACAATACACATTTTAAAAATGCTGTCTGTCAGGGCTCGAATGACTCATCGACACCCCATGACGGGTAAGATTAAGCACCTGGTAGGAAACGACCTAAGACAGGCACAGTCCTTCGTGCATTTTAAAATAAAAATGGGGGAGTTGTGGGAGCCCAGCTGGGCCCTTTCCCCCCTGGCAGTTGCTATCTGCATATATGAGTAATTATACTGACTCTTCTGCTATGGCTACATCGGCGTCTCGAAGTCTGGAGATTGCTCCTAGGATGCGTAGATGAAAGACCCTCCTACTTCTTAAAAGTAAATATATGACCCTAAAGGAGTATGGTTTTATGACTCTAGGAAGTTTGCTTTACCAGGTTATGTTAAGAATGTGGGCTATACGTGTAAAACGAAGAAGTGGTGCTATTTGTATTCTGACAATGATTGATATGTCATAAATGTCTATGTAACCCTGTTGTACTCAAGAAATATATAAAAATCCGGGCTGAAAAATAAAAAGAAAGCTAACTCTGTAACCCCCCCAAAAATAAAATAAAAACGCTGTCTGTATCACAGCTTAGATGAAAGTAAAGCTGATGCTCTAATAAATGGCATCAGATGACTCCAGAAGTGGCTGTAGTGATGAGTTGGAATACCTGTGAAGAGTTTGCAATTGTTTCGCTAAGGAAAATTCATATACATATACATATAAATTCATATACATATAAATATATGAATATATGTATTTATATAAATATATCTATCCCTGAAAGTACATTTAAGGTAACACATTTTTTAGAGCTCAGGTGGAAAGACAGTTGATCAATATGTGAGATTGCCAATTAATCACTAAAGCATAAAAAGCATGTAGCGCTTTAGAAAAATAAAATACTTGCTATCAGTTTGTAGTGCTCTATATGTGTTTTTTCCATCAGAGAGAGCTAGAATTCTGTTTGTTTTTTTAACTAAATATCTTTAAAGCTTTTTTTTTTGTTATTGCCTTTGTTTTTTACTTTTAGAAATGTCATTGGGAAAAATAGCTTAATTTCCTTTAGAATTTAAAAAGTTCCATATAGAGCTAAAATGACTAGAAATCTTATTAAATTCCACAAAATAGATATTTCTTGGAGGCAAGATAATTTAACATGTACAGCACATTTATGTCTTTCTAAATGCGGTCTGATTCAAGTTTTGTTATTAACTTGGTATGGTTTTTAACAAATTGCCAACCATTAATTTCTGTATTTTTCCTATCAGGAAGCCAGTGATAATCATTATTTTTCAAGTTCCTGTAATCTTTCATAGTCTTGGCCTTAAATATAGGGAAGTAAAGTTCCTGTTTTTGTGATCTTGTTGAAATGATTTAACTTTTCTGTACGATACTCATTTTTAAATGGAGGTTAAAAATAATTCTTCCCTTCATAGTACTGTGCTTTTAACAAAGTACAATACTAACCATAGAAAAGAAATAAGCTCAGGATAGTCGTAAAAACAAATAATGGTTACTTTTTAAAACATAATGTAATGAAAAAGCAAATGTTCCAGCAGGGTGTAGTGGTGCATGCTTGTAATCTCAGTACTTGGGAAACTGAGACATGATCCCAGGTAGCCGGGCATGGTGGCACACGCTTGTAATCCCAGCATTTGGGAGGCTGAGACAGGAAGATCCAGATTCGCGGCCAGCCTCAGCTACCTAGTGAGGCACTCCACAAGTTATTGAGACCCTGTTTCAAAATAAAGAGTAAAAAATTGGGCTGGGGGTATAGCTCAGAGGTAGAATGCCCCTGAGTTCAATCCCCAGTAACACACACACACACACACACACACACACACACACACACACACAGGATCCTAGGTTCTAGGACAGCCTCAGCAAGCAGTGAGACTCTCATAAACCTAGTGAGACACTTTCAAAATAAAAATTAAAAAATAAGGCTGAGGGTATAGCAGGGAGGTAGGATGCCTCTGAGTTCAATCCCCAGTACCAAAAGAAAAAAGAAGCAAATATTCCTTTTGTTAATATGATATATTCCTATGTTAGTACATTATTGAACTGGAAACATTCAGCAAGTTCTCTGTTTTTAGAAGCTTTTCACAAGCATTTAAATTGTACTTAAAATTGTGGCAAGTTTTGTTTTGTGGTACTGGGAATTGAATCCAGCCCTGAACTACCTTCAGCTCTATTTTTATTTTTTGATCCTGGCAATTGAACCCAGGGGCATTCCACCTCTGAGCTACAGTCAGTCCTTTTTATTAATTTTGAAATAGGATCTAAAGATGCTGAGGGTCTTGCAAAGTTGCTGAGGCTGGCCTCAAACCTGCCATCCTTCTGTCTCAGTTTCCCAACTACTGGGATTATGGATGTGCCCCATTTTGCTCAGCTTTATTTTTTATTTTAAAACAACATCTCGCTAAGTTGCCAGGGCTGGCCTAGAACTTGCAATCCTCCTGTCTCAGCCTCAGCCTCCCAAGTACTAGGATTATAGCCTGGCACCACTACACCTGGCATGATACAGAGATTTAAGAATTTAAGCATGTTGATAAAATTCATTGGATAATCATAATATGCAAAATATATTCTTGATCAAAAACACCTTTTATATAATGTGTTCATGTGTTTTTAATAAAGATAAAGTTTTAGCCTTTATAATATGTGTTTATTTTAATGATAGTATTAAGATCTGTAAATTTTTGTAGTATAGTATTTTCAGATTAATTTGATAGTTTTAAAATATTCTGAGTTTTTGTCATTGTTATCCTCATTCATTGCTGAGGACTTTTTATAGTATACCCTCCAACTAACAAAAACCATAGCTAGCTGGGTGTAGTGGCACACCTTTAATCCCAGTATTTGGGAGACTGAGAGGTGAGACTTGATCAGGGGGATTGATCACATGTTCAGGGTCAGCCTGGGCAACTTAGTGAGACCCTGACTCAAAAAGAAAAAGGTCTGGGGGTGTAATTCAATAGTAGAGCGCCCTGGTTCAATTTATGGTACCACACACATATACAAGTAGCTAAGTTTTTGTATTAGTGCACTTAATCCGAGGTTTCTAAACTCCCCAACTACTAAACTGTCATAGACATAAAATACACATGACAAGAGCATTTTCCATAATTATACTAGGCTTAGAGCCACTACCACATAAATTTAGTTTTCAGATATTTGTGTTGTTTTGTGTGTAGTTCTTGTGCCCAAAGAACTCTGTGAGCATATAACTCTTAACTATCTCTAGTTTTTTTTTACACAATTGTAATCTAGAAGTCATCCAGCATTGTTTCATATATATCTTTTCATGAATTAACATAGTTTATATTATTAAGGGTTAAAACACATTACTATCATAGCTACTTTGTTTAACCAGTTTTCCCTTTTTGTTCACCTCTAGCTTTTCTGCATTTAGATAAAAAGGAATCACAAAAACATCACTTTGATCAGCCTTCGGTAGTACCTAGGAAAAACTACTCTTTCACAAGAGAAGAAGTGAGACAAATTGATCGGGAAAATCAGAGGCTTTTGAAAGAATTGTCAAGGCAGGCTGAAAAACCAGGAAGCAAAAGTACAATTCCCAGAAAATCTATTGGTCATCCCCCTAAGTTATATCATAGTGCTCTTAACAGGCAAAAAGAACAACAAAGGATTGAAAGAGAAAATTTGGTAAGTAACTGGAATCTTTTAGTCATCAGAGAAAATGCATTTATACTAATTCTTAAGTACAATATACAAGAAACCTTAATACAGCCAAATTTTTAAATTTAATTACATGAAAGTAGGTATGTATGTATGGCATGAAATAACTCAGCTATGGACTTGGAAGATACAATATATGTTTTTTATCTGGTAAATTATATGTTAATGAACCATTAAAGGAAGATACTGAAGGCACTATTATTTATTTGACTAGATGAGTTAAATCATTACAGAAATACAGGAAATTATATCCAAGGGGCAGTTGCAATGTACTTTCTGTGAAAAAAATCACTAGTTAAATCTGCTTTACTTCATTATATATCATCTATTTTAAAGGAAAACTATATCAGGAATAGGTCAAATTTGTTTGTCTACTTGAATGTGTGAAACATTGTTACAAACCATTGTTATACCTTGATATTTTAAAAGAAAATATATATATGGACTGTTTATAATATTCTCACAACACTATAGCATATCATTTTCTTCATAAAATTCAGTTTTTAATAATTGCTGGGATTACCAACATCTTACTGAATACTATGCATTATTCTAAGTACTAAGTATCTTCCAAGTATTAGCTTATTGAAACCTTACAGCAATTCTTTGAGGTAAGTTCTGTTTTTAATTCATGTCTTTGAGGTAGGTTCTATTTTTAATCTATGTCTTATAGATAAAAAACTGATATGTAAAGGGGTTAATTACTAAAAAACTGAGATGTAAAGGGGTGAATTACCAAAGGACAAGGACCTAGGAAGTGGCTAAGTCAAGATCTTAAACCTAAGTATTCTCTTATTAAATACCTTAAACTAAAATTAGACCTTCAATGAGCACATAAATTCAAGCTAAGGTAATTTTTAAAGCTGTTGAAATTAGTGAAACTTTCAAAATTAACCCTCTTTATATTTCATCACCAGTATGGTCCTCTTTAACTATGTAGCTACCCCAACTTCTAACAACTCTTGTAAATTTATTTGGGGAGCGGGTACTAAGGATTGAAACCAGGGGCATTCTACCTCTGAGATACACCCCCAGTCCTATTTTTTTTTTTTTTTTTTTTTTTTTTTTGCGGTACTGGGGATTGAACTCAGGGGCATTCTACCTCCGAGCTACACCCCCAGCCCTATTTTTTATTCTTTATTTTGAAACCGGGTCTCACTAAGTTGCGGAGTGCCTCACTAGGTAGCTGAGGCTGGCCGCGAACCCGGATCCTCCGGTCTCAGCCTCCCAAATGCTGCC
>PVLC010002937.1:0-13344 GCA_004027655.1 Graphiurus murinus
GCGGTACTGGGGATTGAACTCAGGGGCATTCTACCTCTGAGCTACACCCCCAGCCCTATTTTTTATTCTTTATTTTGAAACCGAGTCTCACTAAGTTTCGGAGTGCCTCACTAGGTAGCTGAGGCTGGCCGCGAACCCGGATCCTCCGGTCTCAGCCTCCCGAATGCTGGGATTACAAGCGTGCGCCACCACGCCCGGCTTCATTTTTTCTTATTCTTATCTTTTGTCTTTAAGTAAGCATTGCCTATGAGAGAGGTCAAATTGAGATCTGAAAAAAACACAAATGATGTCTGATTTTCCATTGTTCCAGTTATTATTGTTAGTTTTACTAGATACAAGAAAATCTCGTTAATTTAACACTTGTATAGAAGATGTTTGCAAGTTTCCAAAGTCTTCACAACATAAATTAGTCATTGAGTATTGTATTCCAATAGATTTCTCCTTAGCAACTAAGTTTTAGTTCCTATTTTATTGTAATATACAATAAAACATAAATACATTCTGACAGAATTAGTATAATATATTCACAAAAATGCATACAGGAAGTAATACCAACTTGTAAAATGTGACCATTATAATCATCTTAGATAATATAATTTCCAATTTATTGTCATTTAAATACCATACCTCCTGAAAATATTGAATGTTGCACAACTGTTGGTATCATTTTAGAATCTGCTGGAAATTAGGTATTCATTAATTAAGTCATGTCATACCTCATATATTTAATGTATTAATCAATCTGAATTGTTTTGTCTTTCAAGGGGTGAAAAATTTATTTTAAAAATGTTGTAACAAAATGCAAATGCCAGTAGTATAACTGCTCAATATTTTGATGAAACTTTTGTAGTACTGGGGAACTGAACCCAGAAGCATTCTACCTCTGTGCTACACACCCAGCCCTTTTTTAAGTTTTGTTTTCACTAGACTGCTGAGAATCTTGGTAAGTTTCTGAGGCTGGCCTTGAACCTGTGATCCTCCTGTCTCAGCCTCCCAAGTACAAGGATTATAGGTGTATGCCACCATGCCCAGCTTTTTATGAAAATTTAATGTGAGTACCTGCATAGTGATGTGAGAAGTGTTCAAGCATGTTATTTCTATATGATAAGTAATCAGCTCATTGATCTTACCTGCTCATTTATCTGGGTTGATCCAGCATGGCACAGTTCATTTCCAATGTTTGTAGAAATTGAATCACTTCCTGTGATGCTTTGTATTTGTTGGCTGGAATGGGATTGTTGACAATGTGGAGAGTGGATAATCTGGGGCTGCTGGACAATGTGATGATGGCACTGAACCTGAGGATAGCATTCCTAAAACATGCACACATCAGAAACAGGCACTGAGAACAAAAATTACTAACAAAAAGTGGAAACTATTTGTAAAAATTCAATGCATTATTCCACAAAATAACTCAAAGCCTATAATTTGTGGTGTTAATTAGTGGTGTATTATCTTTCAAATTATTCCATTTTTGAAAACTTATATTGAATTCCAGTTTTATTTGTTCAGGGACCTGTAACCATTCAAATACCTAGATAAGTAGCTCATATTCTGATTAAATTAATATTCTAGTTATACTTAAAAGTTGAACTATAATGAATATTAATATTAATTAATCTTTCCTTGATGATTCAATAGACACTTCAGTATCTAATTACATAATAATACCATAACACTGAAGATGTAGATTAATATAAAATTGGAAGAATTATATAATGTGGAGATTTTCAATGTCAGGAAGCATATTAGAATCCCAGTGTGTGTGTGTATGTGGGTGATGGGGTAAAGTACTTATGCTTATGAAAATCAAGCAGGAATAAAAAAAAAAGATAGGAAACCAGTGACTAGTGCTTCTGATCTAGAAAACATGAATTCTAACTCTAATTTTACCATTTACTCTTACTCTATGATCTTAGGAAACTATATATGTATATAAACTTTATGAGCCTCAGTCTCTTTATTTGTAAAATTAGATATAGTATGAGTTTCATTGGGTTGCTGTGAAGAGTAAATGAACTAAGGTCTGTAAATTTTGTAACACAAAGTAGATGAGTAATAAACACTTATTACCCTTATTATTATTACATCATCATTGCCAACATCATCATCGACTTTATTGTCCACCTCACTAATATAGTGAATATAGGAAAAAAAACCCCAAGACTCAGAAAAGTAATATGATTTACTTAAACCAAGACGGCTAATTAATGAAAAAATGGTACTGAACTCATTATTGCTAGCGTAGACTTCTTTCAGGAGGTTAGACTGAATTTATATTGACCTCAATATATTCTGAAGTATTATGTGGTACTAGTGATTGAACCCAGGAGCATTCTACCACTGAGTTACACCCCCAGTACTTTTTATTTGGAAATAGGATCTCACTAAGTTACCACACATTGTCTCAGCCTCACAAGAACTGGGATTATAGGTGTGCTCCATTGCATCTGCCTGAAATGTGTTGTACTTCAAATAAATCTTTGCCTTCTGCTTGTTTATATGCCATGGCTTTTTTTCTGGTAATCACGGAGCACAAACTAAGAAAAAATTTCTTGTTATTTCAGTTTTGAGGATTTTAGGTATACTTGAATTTGTTGTAGTATGTTGTCATTTTTCTACTTTCATAAGAGGCGTCTACAAGTTTTTCAAAGGAAAAACCCTCCATTTTGAGTCATAATGCTACATTCATGCATAGATAATCAATTTGGAAGGTGCAAATTCAATGTGCTACTTCATTTTGAATGTGGAAAGTTGACCTATATTAAAATAGGGAAGTACTACACATTTTAAATTTTTATTAGAAAAAACTTTCCTTTTCATCTGGAGACCCTCCTATGCCACATCCCCTCCCTAGCATCCACATATTAGGGAGAACATATGCTTCTTAACTCTTTGTGACTGACTAATCTCACTTAACATAATGTTTTCCAGTTGCATCCATTTCCTTGCAAAGAACATGATTTTATTCTTCTTTATGGCTGAGTAAAATTCCATTGTGTACATATCCCATAGTTTTGTAATCCATTCATCTGTGGTTGGACAGGGGAAAGGGTCAAATGAGATCTGTGTGCAAATATGTTGTTAACAACTCGTACTTAACAAAGATGTATGCTATATTGCACGAATTACTACAATAAAAAATTAAAAAAAAAAACTTTCAAACTATACTACACGGAAAAAAACAAAATATAGAAGAATGAATGTAGTATGCTCCCTCAGTGTAACTTGTAAAATAATATACATACATAACATGTATGTATAAATATACATAACTGCTTTAAATGGATAGACCAAAAAAACTGTTAAGGGCTCCCTTTTGTAAGATAAGCTAAGGACATGAATGTCCAAATAAAGAAGGTTGTTTTTCACTGTATAACGTTTTATCTTCTGAAAATTCTTCTCATGTATACAAATTACTTTTTTCATACATACAAAAACATTTTTAAAAAAGAAAAATACATAAAGAAGCACATTTTAAAAATAATAGTTGCCTTGGTATATATTTAGATAAAAATCATGGAATCAGTTCTTGGAATTATTTTCTCTAGACCCTTTAAATAAGACTCTTTTTAGAAATATACTTGCATGAAGATCTTTACAGTTTAGGAAACTATATGCTATCAGCAACTTTTTGTACAGCTGTTGTGGATTGTATGTATTCTTTTATGTTACAAAATACCTTCATATATTGGATTAGGATAAAATCACACTGACAGTCTGAGAAGACCATTATTCAATGGGGAGCTAGAATACTAATGAAATATAATCTTCCCTAAAGAGAAGAAAATAGTACCTCAAAAAGGAAGTGAGGAAACAATTGTTAATAATATCAGTTGACTCTGACATTATCATCATCTAGGGTGCTTTATAGTTTACCTGAGCCTTTTTAGCGTTTAAATTGTGCATTAGTACCACCAGAATCTTAGCAGATTTTCAACTCTTTTTCTTTTCTTCTAAAGATTGAACCCAGAGCCTCACACATGCAAGGCAAGAACTCTATCACTGAGGTATAGCCCCAAACCTCAGTTTTCAACTGTTATTTCTAACTACTAAAATTACTGTTTTAAAGATAGTCAAATAATAATCACATTTTGAAGCATGTCATAAACTGTATTTTCTAAGTAAAAAATATCAAACATTTGATTTATCATTGATTATTCTTCTTCGATGGAGAAAAAATTATGTGGCGTACAAATTATATGAACTGAATACTTATCTTGCAACAGCCACTACTGTACTAGTCTTTCACTACAAAGACATCTTTTTTTTTTCTTGGACAGTTCTTATACCCTAAGAGCTGGTCCTGTGTGATATAGTTGCAGGTGTCAGTAAACTTTTTCATTCAGACTCTGGCTTTATTCAGCTTTTTTCTAGTGTACTATCCATCACTGAGAAAACTTAACTAGAACAAAGAAGTTACAGTTTGTTCCACCTATACAGTTTCTTTTATCTTGATTATTGTGATAGTTAGATATAGAATGCCCCTTAAAGAGCTCATTTATTAATATTCAGGGTTAATATAGTTAGGTCATACGAGTTGTAACCTCAGCAGTGGATTAATCCATTAGATTTATCTGGGTAATGGCCTGAGCTGGTAGAATACGACTGGAGAAGGTGAGTCCCTGGGGCTGTGGCCTTGGGAATTAATACGGTTCCTTCTCCCCTTGCTTTCTCTCTTGCTTCTGGCCTCCATAATGTGAGGAGCAAAGGCTTGTGCTCTCCCTCTCTCTGCTTCCTGCCACCATGCCCTGAAATCTGCAGTTCCTGGCCTCACATGGACTGAACTTAAAATCAACAAACCATGAACATATAAATCTTCATTTCTCTAAGTTATGTGATCAAGTCTTTAGATTATAGCTGTGAAAATGCTGACAAAACTAGACAGATTCCATGGCAGTTCTAAAATTCCCAAATAATAAATTTGGGCATTAATAATTTAAGTCATTAATAAGAAAAGTGGACAAAATAAATATTCAAATTAACACAAGGAGTAGCATTGTTCTTTTAAAAGGAGTTCTTTAGTTGTTCTAAATGTGTAATGATAATATCATGTGCCAGACAGTCAATCTTTATTCTAGAGACCAAGAATTAGAAAAGCTGTTTATTCTCTTTTAAAGAAGAAGCTGGAAGTAGCATGAAATGATACGCTTCAAACATTCCTTGCTATCAGAATTGTAAAACTTATTGTTTTGGGAACTTAGATGGATAAATGACAAATTTTATAATTTGATATCTTGAAGAAAATGTTCCTTGAATGAACAGATAATTTTGATAAAATGTTTCTATTTGGCATCATAATGTCCAAAAATATTCTGCTACTCCTCTGTAAATATGTGTTCAATGACACCATACAGAACCCTTGAGACTATACTTAATTTTCCAAGCAAACCAAAATCTTGAAAATTTGGGTGTTTATAATTTTGAGAGCTTACTCCATTTCATTTTTGCTTGACATCAAATAAGTAAGAATTTATTCGTTTCTATGAATCTGGTTACAACTGCCCATAAGGGCTTATAAAGATAAAATTTGCTCTTATGCTATGAAGTCTAAAAAGCAAAATCTAGTTAGTGTATTTCAATAAGTTTCATTTGTATATGAGAAAAATGATTTTATTACTGAGTTGATTTGATATTATTTAACTACCTATTATGGGCCAAATTATTACCTTTCTGCAAAGATGTATTGAATTTCTAACTCTTAGTAACTTAGAATGTGCCCTTATTTGGAAATGCAGTGTTTATAGACAAACAAAAATTTTTTTTGCAGTACTGGGGATTGAACCCAGGGGCATTCTACCTCCGAGATACACCCGCAGCCCTATGTTTTTTTATTCTTTATTTGGAAACAGGGCCTCACTAAGTTGCGGAGGACCTCACTAAGTAGCTGAGGCTGGCCGTGAACCCAGATCCTCTGGTCTCAGCCTCCCAACTACTGGGATTACAAGTGTGCGCCACCATGCCTGGTGGCAATCAATTTTTAATGAGGTCTTTGGGATGGGCCCTAATTCAATACAATGGATACTCTTATGAAAATAGGAAATTTGGACATGGAAACAGACATGTGTACAGGAAAGCCATGTGAAGATGCACATGGAGGATGCCACGTGAAGACAGAGAATACTCTGATGCATCTAGATGGCAAGGAAATCCTTAGGCTACCAGAAGCTAGGAGGCAGGCATAAAAGGGCTCCTTTCCCTGGGAGCATGGCCCCATATTTCTGGCTTCCAGAATTGAGACACAATAGATTTCTGTTGTTTTAAACTACCCAGTTTTTGGCAGCTCCAAGAAACTGATACATTACCCTGGTTCAAGAATGTCTGAGACAAATTCCAGAGTTTAACTGGGCTGAGCCTGCTTGACTCTCCAGCCCAGTTAAACTCTAGGATTATATCTACTCAGCAGAGCAATGTAAAACCTATGCTGGTTACAATAACACTTGCATAATGGACTTGATGCTCTAGATGCCATGGAATTACCATGGTCCTACTGCAGTTGTGGTCTCTGTACCTGGTACTCAATTAAGCTTAATAAAACTTTTAAAATGCAATTCGAAACTTTAGTTTTCTAGGCCTTTCATGGTATACAGTATATTACATATTGTTGACTTAAAAAACATGTTATAAGCATTAAGACAAAATTGTAACATTTTAGGTTATTATTTTTAAGACCAATTTAAAATAAAACATACAAGATATATACATTAAGTTGAGATTCTAGAGCTGGGTGTGGTGGTGCATGCTTGTACATGGGAGACTGAGACAAGATGATTTCAGGTTTGAGGCCAGCCTCAGTAACTTAGCAAGACCCTCAGCAACTTAGTGAGACCCTGTTTCAAAACAAAAAGTTCAGCTGGATATAACGGTGCCTATTTGTAATCCCAGTTCTTTGGAGACTGAGACAGGAGGATCGCAGGTTCCTAGCTAACCTCAGCAATGTAGTAAGACCCTCCGCAATTTAGTAAGACCCTGTTTCAAAACAAAAAATAAAAATAGGAATGGGGTGTAGCTCAGAGGTAGAATACCCCTGGGTTCAATCCTCAGTACCACAAAAAGTTCTGATTCTATCATTAGTTTTCTATATGACTTCATATATTTTGACTTTTGTTTTCTTATCAGTCAATTGGAGACAATGACCCTTCTCATGATAAAATAAATATGAAACTATTAAGGATGACAAAAGAGCTGTAGGTATGACATTTTACTATAACTTTGTAGTCTTATTCAGTATTTGACAACTGAATGTCATCTTAGCATTATTAAAATATTCATAATTTAAATTTCCACATTTATAAAACAAATTTTACAACAAATATTACTTACCTGGTCTGTATTTAGCTTCTCCACTTTTCTTATTGTTTTTTCATAAATAACATTGTTTCCTGGAAAGAACTGGCCTCCTCTTAGGAATGGAGACAGTGGTTCCTATTAAGACAGTAAAGATTATATTCTGCTTAGAAGGATATCTCTTCCAAGGAACCTTAACTTAAGCAAATATCCAGCCTCTAATAGGCTCTAAGGTAGTAGCAGTATTCAGGATTGTGAATGATATCCCAATAAGGTTCTGATAGATATAAAGAAATAATAATAAAGATGGTCACTTTCATCAAAGAGAAAAATAAGAATTTCTCCTGCTACCTGTTACTGAGTCTTTTGAGGAGATTGGAAAGAGGTAGGAAGGACTTTGCTACTAAGGCAATATATAATTACTTTCCTCTGAGACAGACTTCATGCTATGAGATACACCTCATTTAAATTGGATTCACTGGCAGGTTTCTGTCCCTGCAAAAGTATTACCAGAGAAATACAAAATAAACATAATTCAGCACTACTAAGCCATAAAGCAGGTAGAACTATTTAAGAATTTTTTCTAGAACTCAATTTGGTTTCCCTTGAAGCATACAATTCTTATGATTACAATCAAGGCTAAGACTCTCAGTACAACATATGTTTTGAATACTAAGAACAGAGTAGAAGCTCTAAGAGCCACTGTATCTCCATATAATCAACTAAATTGCTGTGGGATTAGCCAAGTGCTTAGAAGATATCAGCCAATGAAATAAAGGCTGGTGACATGTCCAAGACCTGAAAAAAATCAGAGAAGGACTAATAAGAATCAGACCAAGAGACTACAATGTAATGTTCACTGTTTTATCTTCTTTTGATTTACATTTGAGTCGTGTATAGTGAGAGCTGGCCTTGTTTTGTTTGTGGTTACAAATCAAAATGCCATTCATTTATTTTGTTATTTAGGAGAATCATGTAGAGATAGTGATGGCCAAGCCTATGACAAATTAAAGTGTTTAGAAATGTTTTAAAGTCAATGAAATGTAGTTTACTACATTTTTGTAGCAACTTTTATAAATATTCCTAGACCAAATGGACTGAAACACTAGTTGTTAAGGAGAGATGCTCTTGAACCAAAATTTATATGCTCCTGATGTTCAAGTTTGAATAAAGGGTGCTTTAATTCAACGGTCCTTGGATACTGTGGTAAAACAAACATGTAAGTGACTAAATTTTACTAGTTGATGAATTATTAAATCTAAAGATGAGTTATATTTATAAAGATTCCCCTAGAAGCTATTTTGCAATCATGTAATACATTGCTTAGTACACACAATGTACTTTGGGAAGTGCTATGAGGCATGGAAACATGAGTCACACTTATCACCAGGAGCATTTAATATTGATCAGAGTTCATAAATCTATGGCAGACAGCTTTTTTGGTACTGTCTTCAAGCTAAGAATGGTATTTCGATTTTTAAAAGACTATAAATAGTAATTGCAAAGTCTAAGGTATAATTTTCAGGTCTTTGATCCATCTTGAGTTGACACTTGTGCAGGATGAGAAAGTAGGATTTATTTCCATTTTTCTACATATGGATAACCAGCTTTGCCAACACCATTTGTTGAAAAGGCTATCTTTTCCCCATCATATGTTTTTGGCCCCTTTGTCAAAAATCAATTGGCTGTAAGTATATGGATACATTTCTGAAACTTCTATTCTACTCCATTGGTCTGTGTGCCTATCTTTGTGTCAGTATCATGCTGCTTTTATTACTATGGCTCTGTAGTATAGTTCAAATTCAGGCATTGTGATTCCTCCTACATGGTTCTTATTGCTGAGAACTATTTTGGCTATTCTAATCTTTTGCTGTTCCATATGAATTTAAGAACTGATTTTTCTATATATGTGAAGACTGATCATGGCATTTTAATAGAGATTGCACTGAAGCTCTACATCACTTTTGGTAGGATGGCCATTTTGAGGATATTTATTCTGCCTATCCAAGAGCATGGAAACTTTTTCCATCTTCTAAGGTTTTCATCAATTTCTTTCTTTAGTGTCTTATATTTTTCATCATAGAAATCTTTTACTTCCTTGATTATGTTTATTTCTAGGTATTTGATTGTTTTTGAGGTTATTGTGAATGGCATAGGACCAATGCTCCTACATATAGGCACTTCCAGAACAAGACCCCAAAGATACAAGAAATTAAAACAAGGATTAATATGTGGGATTGCATTAAACTAAAGAGCTTCTGTGTAGTGAAGGAAACTATCAAAAACTGCAAGAGAGAGCTGACAGAATGGAAAATCTTTGCCAGCTACTCTTCCAATATAAGACTAATATCTAGAATATACAAAGAACTCAAGAAACTCATCACCAAAAAAACAAATAACTCAATAAAAATGGGCAAGTGAACTAAATAGGCCCTTCAAAAAAGAAGAAATACGAATGGTCAATAAATGTATGAGAAAATGTTCAATATCATTAGAAATCAGATGCAAATCAAAACTACCCTGATATTTCACCTAACCCCAATTATAATGGCAATCATTGAAAACACAAATAATAATAAATGCTGCCAAGGATGTGGGGAAGTAAGAACTCTGAAATATTGTTGGTGAGATTGCAAATTAATGCACCCATTTTGAAAAATAGTATGGAGGGTCCTTAGAAGAATGGGAATGAACCTACCATTTGACCCAGCTATACCACTCCTGGGTATCTACCCAAAAGAATTGAAACCAGACTACCATAATAGTGATTTAATATTTATTTTTATAGCAGAACAATTCATAATAGCCAAACTATGGAAGCAGCTCAGGTGTCCATTAATGGATGAGTGGATTATTAAATTATGAGATATACACAATGGAGTTCTACTCAACCACAAAGAAGAACAAAATAGTGTCATTTGCAGGGAAATGGATGGAATTGGAGATTGTGCTAAGTGAGATTAGTCAGCCACAAAAAGTGAAAGGTTGGGTGTTTTCTCTCATGTGTTGAAGCTAGGGAGAAATTGGGACATAAGAAGGACTTCAGACAAAGGAGGAGAAACCTTAGTGGAGTGAAGGATGGGACCTAACTGAGGGAGATAGGAAGGGAAGGAAGACTTGAAGAGGGAAACACTACAATGGACATGATGTACATACACAAAGTTATTAATACCAATCTCAAAGTCATGCACAGGGAGAGGGAAAGTACAGGGTTGGAGCTGGGGGAAAGTTCACCAAGTGCTATGTACATGTATGTCTCTGTTACACTGAACTTCATCATGATATACAATTACAATGCATCAATAAAATAATATAAATAAATAAGATCTGAGGACTTTCCTGGACAGCAAAGCCTAAAATTTTTACCATCTTGCCTCTTGCAGGGAAATTTGCTAATACTTTAGCTAGATATATAAAGAAAAACATCTAAAATGAAAGGTAAAAGGTGACAAATCCCAATAGAGGTATAGAGAAAGAATTTGTAGGAATTTTCTCAAAGGAGAAAAATCTGAATTCTATCTGGTAGTTCTCAGGTAGAATACTTGGATAGGGTGGCATTTTAAAGAAAGTTGAGGTAATCTTCAGATATAAGGAGATGGAAGAAAATGATACTCCAAGTGAAAGAGAAAAGGAAAATACAACCCAAGTCATCAAGTTTGATAAAGGGTAGATAATATGTAAGGGATGAACTTCATAGATAACTTTTTTCTGTAAGCAGAGAGAAGTCTTTATATGCTTTTAAAAGGGTATGTAAGTTGAGCAAAATTCTATTTCAGCAAGATTAGAGAAAAGAAAGAATACAAGTGAGGAGACTAGTGGGGTTATTATCCTACAATCAAAGATGGTACTTTTAAAAGATGACTTTGAGATTTGGACTTTGAGAAGTCTACTTCTAGGCCAATGGTACCAAACACAGAAATACTGAGACACTGAGTTTTATGTGTTGCTGTTGGAATCTACGTCTGCTTCATGTTTTTTCCTCGTAACACATATAATACCTTTAACATGTATCAAATTATTGCCAAGAGCTACCAGAGATACTCTCTAACAAACAATGTGTGGGAGTCTGGGGGTATAACTCAATAGTAGAGTGCTTTCCTAGCATGTGTGAGCTCCTGGATTTGATTCCCAGCAACACATACACACACACACACACACACACACACACACACACACACACACACACAATGTGGATGGGCACTTAGGCGTACATGCCCAACACACAATTCAAAACACAGGTCAGGAACTAAATGGGGAGTTCAAAGCTGCATAGCTAGATTTAAGAACCACTTGCTTAGAAGTGTTAGTTAAAACCAATTGCTAAAAAGGCAAGAGTAGATGAAAGAACTAGCCAAGACTTAAGAGGCCTGAGAATCAGAAGAGAAATAAATCACAGAAATAAAAAGGAGAAATTTGGAGGATGTAGTGGAAAGTCAAATGTACAAAGACTTCAGAGATGTCAATAAGTTAGAACTACAGAGTGGATTTGGTTTAGACTATTATAAATCCATTAGGTTTGACTACTAAAACTAGTTGAAGTAGATCTAATGGGAAAAAAGCTACAAAACCATAGAACTTGTATTTCAGTTCTTCCTCCATTGTCTATGTACTGTGGAAATGTAGGTAAGTCATCAACCTTCTCTGAAGTTGGGTTGCTCATCAAAGGGATAGTAATGAAAGGGCTCTTATATCAAATAAAATAATGTATTTTAAGTTTATCTGCAATTTAATGTACAAATGGCATTTTTTTTTGGTACTGAGGATTGAACCCAGGGTCATTCTACCTCTGAACTATATCCCCTGCCCTAGGTGCTCCTGTCTCAGCCTCCCAAGTACTGTGATTGCAGGCAAGTGTCAACACTCTCAGTTGCCATTGTTTTTTAAAATAATATAGTATGATAATATTTAAAACCTATACTATATTTCAAATAATTTTTGACTTGTTTTAATGTTTATAGGATATCAAGTTTAAAATATACAATAATGGGCTTATCTTGAATACCACATAGCAAACGAGTAGATGATGGAAAAGAAAATATATGAAATTTTTTCTTAAGGATAAGAGCATCTTCTAAGAAGGGGAAACAAATTTACAAATATCATGAAAATTTCTTCTTCGTGAACTAGGTTCATTATAAATTCTGAATCATTATTTCAGTTTCTAAGGAAAGATGGTTCAGGCATTAATTGTGCTGATTCTCTCTAGAATATATGTTTGTCTTGTTACTGTAAATGAGTTACTAAAAACTCTTCCAATTGAGAGGATTATTATTTTCCCCAAATCTATAAGAAAGTAAAATCAAATATTAATATGAATACATCATTCTAAGCAAATCAGCAAAATAACTTTAATCAGAAGTTTAGATTTCTCAACAAATGAGCTGCTAGAAACCTTTACTATTTTGACAGCTTCTTTTACTCAATGTGTACATTTGAATTGGTGCCAGATCCACCCTAAAAATTAACAGGTGTTTTTAAAATGCTGATCTTATAATTTTAATTGTTACTTTTAGAACCTCAGGTAGTAGCTCTCACATCTAACAAAGTATGTAATCCCTATCATCTGCTTTACCATTCCCAGGCCATAAAGCCATAAAGTGTTGGGAAAAATTAAAAAGATTTACTCACTATAAGTTCAAGTCATCAAATTTCATTTTAAATGCTCCAAACTTTGTGTTCATACTTGTATTCATCAAATTCTCTAAATGTGGCCACAAATCTTTTCATTTTCCTCAAACCCCTGTGCTCACCTTCTATTTATTCAGTTTCTGCTTTATCCATCTAATTAAGGAGAAAGACATACTTTTCTTGTTTTCCCTAAGTCTCTTTTTTATATGTATTAGGAATCCTATTTCTTCTTGACTCATGAATCTTATCTCATTTGCCTCTTCTGTGTTATATATTTAGCCTTTTTTTTTTTTTTTTTTTTTTTTTTTTTTTTTTTTTTTTTTTTTTTTTTTTTTTTTTTTTTTTTTTTTTTTTTTTTTTTTTTTGCGGTACTGGGGATTGAACTCAGGGGCATTCTACCTCTGAGCTATACCCCCAGACCTATTTTTT
>PVLC010002937.1:13444-61425 GCA_004027655.1 Graphiurus murinus
CCTATTTTTTATTCTTTATTTTGAAACTGAGTCTCACTAAGTTGCGGAGTGCCTCACTAGGTAGCTGAGGCTGGCCGCGAACCCGGATCCTCCGGTCTCAGCCTCCCGAATGCTGGGATTACAAGCGTGCGCCACCACGCCCGGCTCATGTTTAGCCTTCTTTATCATTGATTCTTAACATTGATTCTTTCCCACTATCTAAAACTCTCCCAGAGTATCCAAGATTCTGTTATTTCCTTTACCTACCATCCTATCTCTCCTTTCTTTGGCCAACCAATATCTTTTTCAGAAGAGTAATGCTCACTCATTTCCTCTTGATACACATCCCCCATTGATCTCACTCATTCCCACAGTTTCAGTGATACCTTTAAGAGGACCAATTTCCAGGATTCTTTCTGTGTGTCATTTTAACTGGTGGGCATCTTTTCTCCAATGCAATAAAAATATGTTTTACAAGCTTCCTCTTTAGCAAACTAGTGTCTCCTACTCCTCCTTTCTTAAGCCTTTCAGCTGGGCCACCACATTCCCAATATCTTAGACAGAAACGCTTAGGGTCATATTTGATTTTTCTTCTTACAACCTCCATATAAAATGTCAAATCTTGCTAAAGCTATCCCCAGAATATCTATCAGAAAAAGAAAGTAATGAATTTGAGAAGACCTGAACAAGTCACACTTTTATTAACTTTAATTTCCTTATTAGTAAAAGGATGCTAAAATAATTTTAATCATATTGATATTTTAAATGCTACAATATATCCTTTCCTGATTCCTTCTAATGAATGTATTATCTTCAATATCTGAACTTCAATAAAATTTTATCTGTATTTCTCTCATGATATTTTTTATACATCCTACCATGCATAGATATTTATGGACATGTCTCATTTCCCTGCTTGGAAGGAATCATAGTCCCCTTTGGCTTGGGAAACAGGTCTTATTTTCTTCTTTCTATTTGAAAGCTGCATAGTGTCCTCCCCATAGCAGGAGCTTCACCATTGGAAAATTAATGAAACCGATAAATAACAATTGAATTCTGTTCATAGATGGAACAAATATCTTTTCTTCAATTGTCATTCAAATAACAAAACAGATTGCATAAGACCTTTGACTAAAAGGATGGCAAATGGAGAATAAGGAAGTTCAGGAACAACCAAAATAAAAAGGCAGAACAGAGATAGAAAGCATCATAATGAGAGAAGTGGATTGAGATCAGTTTAATTATAGGGAAGAGAAATAAAGATTAGACAAGCTGGGAGGTGAAAGAGTATGAAGTTGCCATTTAAGAGTCTCAGCTTATTATAAATAATGTAATTAAACTACAGCCTTCTGGAGGGATTTAAAAGAGCAAACAAAAAAAGAGAAATGTAGTTAGAAATAAAATGGAGAATATATCTAGACAGAATTTTAAAGCTGCTGTGTAAAACCAGTTAGATTATTTTGTTTACAAAGTGTGGGGCTTGAAATTTGTTTTGTTCTTGCTTTAAAATGACTGTTTTTCTTCAGTCCTCTGCCAGGTCTTCCAGCGAAATTGTTTGTAGTTGAATACAGACCATAATAACGAATTCATACAAAGGAAGCCCAGTGTTTGTAATACATTATGTACCTGCTTACGTACTTCTAATTTTTCTGCCTTTGTAACTAATGGTGGGTAAAAGGATATGTAGGTATATCATAACTAATTCACCTCCATCATCAATTATCTTTAATGTGTGCCTTTTCTCCCAGATCTTTATTGTTGAATTTTAGTTCCAACTCTGTCACTTTGTAACTGAATGTTTTTGTACCAGTTAAGAACTTAAGTTTTTAGAAAGTCGGGACCTTAATTTTGTTTACTGCTCTATCCTCAGTTCTTAAGGCAATTTCTGGCAAATAACAAGCAACTGATAACTATTCAGTGAATAAATGACTGATTTGCCCTATGCTTATGTTTCCTCACATGTTTTTAAGATTAAATAGGATATGATATGTAAATTGCCTAACATGGAGTATATAACTGATAAATATTATTTTTCCTTTCCCTTACTAACTAAAGAATAAAAATTGATTCTAAGTCATATAATAGTTGCTGGCAAATTTAATTTGAATCCAAATGACTTGATATTTAAAATATCTGGATATATCCTAGGCAAACAGAACAGTTTTTACATTGTGTGGAAGAAAGTGTTATCTCAAACTTACTATTTGGAAGCCAGAGTTATCCAGTGGACTATGTACCCAAATATGCATATTTCTCAGTTTGTATATGAAACAAAGAAAAAGAAGAGGGGGGAGGAAGATCAGAAAAGTATAAAGTGATCGGTCAAATGAAAAAAGAATTGCCCTGTCCTCTCCAAAGCCTTCCTCATCTATTCCTATCCCCCTGCCAATTTTCAGATTTGTTGCTTAAATATTTCACTCTACAAAAGAAAGAGTAGGTGACTACTTTAGCTGCATTCACATCCCATTTCAATGTTTATATATATTAAGAAAATACAAACAAATGCCCAAAGCAATAATCTCTCCTACTCAGAACCCAGAGGCACACAGGTTCACAGAGATACACATGGACTGTCAGCGGCCTCTTTAGCTAAGGAAATATGAGAACAGGATTTAGAATAGATAAATTAAAAAGAAAGAATTAAGGGGATGCATACTCGTAGAAAATGAACACATTTTCCCCATCCACTTAGATTAGCAGCAAGTATGGCACTCTATTTTAACCCTTTGATTTCCACAACTGAAGCAAATACTTCATTTTGTAAATGAAAGGAGAATTTTTCACAGAATAGAGGAGAAATAAAATAAAGAGCACAGCAAAGAGTTGTTGCATTCCCATCTGGATTACACTGCTTATAATCATGAAATAGATGTCCTTACCCTCACAGAATTTCCTTTTGAAGATGAAGTTGTACGTGTGCATGAGAGAGAGCGAGAGTGACAGCGACAGCGAGACAGAGAATGTATACATGAAGGAAATCTGATCAATGTGGATAAAAGCAAATTTCTTAATTTTCTCCTCAAAACAAAATAAAGAATAATTTTCTACTTTTTTCAAAAGTAATGTTCTATAACTTAGTAAGAAATACAATAACTTGATTTTCTTTCTTTCTTTCTTTTTTTGTGGGGATGAAACCCAGGGGCATTCTATCTCTGAGCTATACCCCTAGCCTTATTTTATTCTTTTATTTTGAAACAGGGTCTCAGTAAGCTGTGGAGGGCCTTAATAAGTTGCTGAGGCCAGTTTCAAACCTGTGATCCTCCTGTCTCAGCCTCCCAAGTACTGAGATTACAAGGGTGCGCCACCAAGCCCGGCTATAATTTGATTTTCTAAACAGCTCATTGCTAGGCATGTACACACCTAGGCAATGAAAGCATGAATATAATTATGAACTTTTGACTTTTAATTTTCTTCTTCCTAGCCCATATCTCAAAGAAAAATCTAAATAGACTAAAGACTTCAACCCTTGGTGTAATGATAGACATTTTATGGGAAGCCTGTGAAAGAACTTTGTCCCTTTTCTCTTTGGCTCAAAGTGTAAAAATCCTTTGTAGTACAAGGGTGGGGCTATAAAAATGGAAAGCCTTTATAACCCCAAAATTTTTAAGCTGCTTGGAAATTTGGCATCTCTGAGTCAGAATGTGTGGGTGCATGATTGTCTGAAATGAAAGATGGCAATTTTTTATACTAACAAATAGAAATTCACATTGTAACTGAAAAAGGCCAACCTGAGTCTAAGGATCTGGCAACTGACTCACTCACCCTTCTAGTTTAAGCTATCAACCTCTAATGAATTGTATGCTACAAAAAAAGTGTGTGTGACATCTTACCTGTTCAGGATTTTGTACTATATATCTCCTAATAGTGGTCTGTGGGTATGTTGTGACTTTCACTGTTGGAGAATGGAGTTCCTGTAAAGAAAAAAAAGATATATTTATATAACTCCAAATATTTAGTGACCTCGGAGCCATCAATAATTATAGGGAACAATTTTCAGAGTGAAAGTTTTAGAATAATTTGTACAAATGATACAAGAATTTATGATTTAGTTAATTTCAGTCTTGGAAGCATTAATGAAAGCAAGTCTTGTGTGCTTAGCACTTTGCTAGATTCTTGTATTTTGCTAATTTCATGGTATTTCACAGTATTTTCTGAACTGTTTGGTGAGAGTTTCAAATATTTGTTTCAGCTGGGCATGGTGGCACATGCTTGTAATCCCAGTATTTGGGAGACTGAGACAGGAGGATCAAAGGTTCGCAGCCAGCCTCTTAGTGAGGCCCTAAGAATTAGTAAGACCCTGTTTCAAAATAAAGAATAAAAATAAGGCTGGAGGTGTAGCTCAGAGGTAGAATGCCCCTGGGTTCAATCCCCAGTACCACACACACACAACAAAATGTTTCATTGTGTCACCACATAATTAGAAGAAAATATAGCTTAAATTTTATTGATTATTTAGTTTGAAAAAGACATCCAACATTTAAAAAATGGAAGGAAGCACAAATAAAAAATGTATGTGTGTGTTCCTTAAACATTTAAATTTTTGTGTGTGTGTGTTGGAAGGGGGGGTTTAAATAACATTAAAAGAAAATAGAAAACTAGAATGAAATCATTTGTAAATTTGTTGATGGAAAAAGAGTATCATTAATACTGAGTTCTTATACCTAAGTGAGAAAAAAATCTTTATACCAATAGATAAATGAAAAAATGATATGTATAATTTATAGAAGAAGAAAAGCAAATGGTTAATAAACTTAGCAAAATTGTTCAAGTAAAGTAGGAATAAGTTAACAAAAGTATAGCATGTATTTACTGAAGAATTTTAAAAAATAATGCTGACAAAGATACAGTAGGATGAGCACTTTCCTAAAGAAAGGGGAAACACTAATTAATAATCTACAGACTGGAATAAGTAGGTATTAAATAATAATCTTGAGTAATATAAATTTACATGAAAAAGTTCATAATGTCATGTAAGGTTATATGAAAAAAGAGGATGTAAAACTGCATATATAGTATGAACTTAATTTTGCATCAGGGTTGAAGAAAACACAAGAAAATGTTAACAGTAGTATCTCTGGGCAAGACAGAGAATCATTAGCGATTTTTATTATTGCTTTTTATATTCTTTTATAGTTCTAAATTTTCGTACAATAAACATTTTATTATCAGAAGTTAAATGTATAGTAAACACAGTTTTAAAGCTTTTGATTATGAAAAATAGCAAAGTTAATGCAATCTTCTGACTGGATTTGAGAATAAATGAGCTGTGAGCTGTAATTTAATTGGACTTAGTTCTCTGAGGCCATTCTACTTCAATAGTCTTACAGGATTACATTTCTACATCAATTTTAGCCTATTGTCACATGGTTTGTCCTTTAAGTGACCTATGCTAGTCTGTGAGCTTCTTGAGAATAGTGATTGGATCCAATTCGATTTTGTGCAGTATTGGCACAAACTTGGCGCTCAGCAAATGTTTGCTGAATAAATGCATGATTTTAATTGCCAAAGTTCTAATATAGGCCAAATTGGGAAGTGGTAGCAAATTTTTCTTTGATAATCTTTTTATTCATTATGAAAAATGTTAGCCGGGCGTGGTGGCACACGCTTGTAATCCCAGCATTCGGGAGGCTGAGACCGGAGGACACGGGTTCGCGGCCAGCCTCAGCTACCTAGTGAGGCACTCCGCAACTTAGTGAGACTCGGTTTCAAAATAAAGAATAAAAAAAATAGGGCTGGGGGTATAGCTCGGAGGTAGAATGCCCCTGAGTTCAATCCCCAGTACCGCAAAAAAAAAAAAAAAAAAAAAAAAAGTTGCATTTTCCTTATTGTACTCAAGGGATCGAGACCAGTTTTTGTCCATTTGTTTCCTCATTCATTACCCAAATTCGTCCTCTGACACCTAATCCATGTGGGACTGTTTTCTTAGAACAGCCAGCATATTCCCTTCTCTTATCCACTAAATCCCATATCTCCGGTATTCCTCTCCCATGTAACCAAAAGCTTTGTGAATTTTATGCTTTGTTGACTTTGGATTTACTTTTCAATATATGGCCACCAGCTAATATATTTGTTAATATAATATGTAACTATTATTATAGATATATTTGGTATACACAATGCCTAGACTCAAGAACAATCCTAAAAGTAGAGTTATCAGGCCATAAAGGTTAAGGAAGATAGGCCCTTGTATGTCTTTCAAATCCAACACCTGTGAGAAGGGCTAGTTCTGACCCTTTAAGTTATTCTTTCAGGATATAAGCATTGAGTACTAACACTGGCAAAATCAGTTCCTCAATCAACCCAAGCTCTAGGTACTTTATTTGTGCTCAAATCAAGGACTCTTAAAATATCCATACTCACCAGGAGATTCTTTGCTAAAATTAAACTGCACTCTAAAAGCAATTAGATACAGTAGGCAATGAAACTAAAAAATCTGAATCATAGTGCTTGCTTCACATTCTTTAATGGGCTAAGCTGATTCTCAGATGTGAGCATTTCCTTTTTTATTTTAGGATCCTGAAATTTTGTGAATGTATAAAGTCTTATGAGGGTCTGAAAATTGCTTATACATATCAACAAGTTTTACATAGAAAGAATAAAAACAAATAAAATCTAATGCAAAACATCTTTTACCTGTTCAGTATTTTGGGTTATGTGTAGAGTGCTTGGGGCACAAGTAGATATTTTCAGAGTAGGAGAATGGAGTTCCTGTTGAGAGAAGCAAAGGTTCAGGAATTGTTACTGAGCAGTGTCCTTTGAAAGTCTTAAGTAACTGAGGTATTAATTCCTTTATTTTTATAATAAATTAATGGTCCAAAATAAGAGCACTATGTAGGGCTTTCTTACATGATGCCTTCCTTTCCAAAGAGCACATTACTGAATTACTTTGTCAGCTTTGCAAATAACCTAATGATAAAAACAATTTCTAGAGCATTTTCATAGGAATATATTCTCCAGGTATTGTTAGGTTGTATTCTTTTTTATTCTTCTTTGGGAACTCTGCTAATATACAGCCCAATGTTTTTATATGTCTCCAATTAATATCTCAATTTTCCCCCAAATCCAAGATGTCATATTTGTTCAATGTCTTATTTATAAGATGGCATCATATGTATATGATGCTATTGCTCTAGCATCCAATACTTAGAACAACTGTATTCGTGTGTGTGTGTGTGTGTGTGTGTGTGTGTGTGTGTGTGTGTGTTGTGTTACTGGGGATTGAATCCAGGGGTGTTCTACCTCAAAAGATACACAGATACACTCCCAGCCCCTTTTTTTGTTGTTTTGAAACAGGATATTTTTGAGTTGCTGAGAGTCTGACTACATTGCTGATGCTGTCCTTGAACCTGTGACCCTCCTGTTTCAGCCTCTCCAAGTACAGGCATGCATCACCAAGTCCACCTTATTTTTATTCTTAATCATAATAAAGGATATATAAGCTCTAGATTATGATTTCCAAACTATTTTGGTGCATCCTTGTCAATTTTGTTAACATATACTCAGAATTGAAAACTTGGGACTCAATGGGTTAACAAAATGCAAATTTTATTAAATAAAAACCAATAAATGTAAAACTTGCCAAAACAATGTAGGAAAATGCCTTTAAAAACTTGACTAAGTTCTCATTTAACCCTTTCCCCAATTCCCACCCCAATCCCCTCCCCTTCCCTCCCCCTCAGTTCACTTCGGTGAGTGACCAATAAAAAAATTAAAAAAAAAAAAAAAAAAAAAAACTTGACTAAGACTGTTGCCCTTGAATTACTTCAAGTTGTTTCTTAATTATGCTTTGTCTGATCTGATTCTAGTTTAATTCCAAAGAGTATACTCTAATGTTTAAAAAATATCCATAAAAGTGAAAGGATAAAATTTTAATAATAATTGATAAAATGATGACTCTATTGACTATTCTGGTATTGTTTCTATTTTTTCCAAATGAGCAAAACTGTACCATTTTATTAATGTGCACAGAGTTGATACCATTATTTAATCTTCCCATATCTTACTGTAATTTACAATCAATTAACATGACTCCAGGATAGAATATTTTTCCACAAAAATGTTTTTTCTTAAGAACAAGGGAACTATCAAAAATCAGATTTACAAGTGAAACACTAACAGATTCATATATAAGCATAACTCTCATGTAACATTTTTCTGAAAACAGGACTATACATTTACTCAAACTGCCAAATGTTCTGCATATTTTGTTTTCTGTTGCTGTTTTTCTATCTGTAGCATTTTCATCTTCCCCCTTCTCTGATATCAACAGTAATACTGCAGGTTCAGTGTTTCCAGGCAGACTCTGAATGTGTCATCAGAGTTCCTGCTGGTTGTCAGAGTTCCTGCTGGTAGCCAAGGAGAATTGCTCAGATAAATGCAGATAATTAAAGATTGTAGGCCAAACAGAGCAACCCTGTGCAGGGGGGTTGGCCCACAGAACCCAGAGCAGGTAAAGGGAAATAGAAAAGAAAGGAGCGCTTTTTGCTTGTGAAATACACGAATCTATTTTAATATAAGATTTTATATAGCTAAAGTAATCAACCTTCCATTAACTATCCTCCCTCCTTTCAAATCGCTTACCCAGACGTTACCATTATTGCCAGTTTATTTTTACATAAATGTCTATAAAGTTATATTTATCACTTTCATTGTTGTACAACTTAAACAGTAGCTCTTGTTTTATATACTAGGTATATGTCTTAATTCATTATTTGAAACCAACAGTGCTCCATAGTGTTCACTGAATAACCTGTTTTTATAATTACCTACTGATGAATGTTTGTTTCCAGATTTTTACTGTGCTACCATGACTATCCTTTTGCAATATGAGAGTTTCTCCAGAATCTTACAAAAATGTGGGATTCATTGAGCATAGAGTATGTGCACTATTCATTTTAACAGATACTACTCAACCCATTTCCCAAACGGCAATGCTAATTATATATCTATTAGCTACTTATGAGAGTACTCATGTCTGGAGGTTACTTTTCTATGACTGTTTAGCCTGTTTAGGCAGGAATTAATATTATTCTGAAAAGACAGTTTGTATACACAGTAGTTGTTCTATGAATGGTCATTATCTCCTCCCTTAAACCAATTCCAATCTGATGGTATTGACAAATGAAATAATGCTTACTAGCCAAGTGAACTAGCTTTTATGATAAGAGTTTACTAAGGTTTATAAACTTGCAGATATTAACCCAAATAGGAACACACACACACACACACACACACACACACACACACACACACATCAAGACATTTATACTACTATAGGCAGGATTACTTCATTCAAATGTTAATAGTAGATATTTAAAGAGCAAATATATTTCCCTACTAATTAAGGTTTAAATTGTGTCCAGGTTTCTAGTATGCTATAATGAGCATTTTTGTGTAATCTTAGTGTTTCCTTAGAATCTCACAAAAAAGTGGGATTCCTGGGCCTAGTCTGGCCATAAAATGAAGAAAGTTTTTAATAATCTTACATTGGAAAACCTTATATTAGTATCACAGGTTATAATATGTTTATGTATTTCTAGCTCCCCTTGAGCTTCCATTATTAGAATTGATCATATAGACAAATGAGCTTTTCCCATATAACCTTGTGGAGATATTATAGGACAAATGTAATCGCCTTAAAAATACATTAAGACAGTAGTTTAATATAAGTCAAAAGGGCTAGGACATGATGACATGGTGACCTGAATGAAGTAAAATTTTTGCAGTATAGATTTAGGTAGATCATAAGGGGAGAAACCTATCTGAACCTAAGGTTTATTAATTCCAGAAAGACTGCTTAAGAAAACTTGCAATCAGGTTTTCAACTTGTAGTGAAAGCTTGTAATCTCAGTACTTGGGAGGCTGAGACAGGAGGATCACAGGTGTGCAGCCAGCCTCAGCTACTTAATGAGGCCCTCCGCAACTTAGTGAGAACTTGTTTCAAAATAAAGAATAAAAATAGGACTGAAGGTGTAGCTCAGAGGCAGAATGCCCTTGGGTTCCATCCTCATTACCACAAATAAAAACAATTATATGTATGTATATATATCTTTCCCCTGGAAGTATATAGAATTAGATAAGAAGATCCGAGGAAATGAGGAAATGTCCCAAATTAACAATATCTTGATGATAAGAAGGTACTTTCAGTGGCATCTGGTTGTATACAGGATTGCAGCCAGTCATCCTGAAAATATTCATTGCCTCTTCCACTTTAAGTGATAAAAATTTATTTGTGAATGATTGGAGGGGATGTCTTAGTTTTAAGGGCACTCCAGGAATAAGAAGACAAATCTTTTTCATATCTACCTATGTCCACTTTTAATTTCCGTTGTATGTATGTATGTGTGTTTGTTTATTTGTTTCTTTACTTACTTATTTATTTATTTATTTATACTGGGGATTGAACCGAAGCATTCTGCCTCTAAGCTGCATCTCCAGACCTATTTCTTTTACATTTTGAAACAAGGTCTAGCTAAGTTGCTGAGGCTGACCTAGAACCTATGATTTTCCTGTCTCAGCCCCCTAAGTGCTGAGATTACAGGCATGTGCCACTGTGTCCCACTTTGTTCATCTTTATATAACTCACTTAAATCTTTTATTTTGGAATCATTAAATTCTATGAACAGTGACATTTTTGTTTTTATGCTCTCTGTACCTAGCTCTGCATTCCTGATAACTAAATGATCTAAGGCAGGAATAGGGTGGTGTGGCTATCCTGATGTAGTGGAACAATCCCTGGACTTGGAGTCAGGAGCCCTGGACTTTACTCCTAGTTATACCAATAGTCAGTTGTGTGACATTGGACTGTACAACTCATGTCATCTTCATGAACTTGTGTTTCATCGTGTGAGGAATGGGATGTAAAAGTGGGTAAGTATGGATTAAAAGATATATAAGTTCCTTTCAATTTCTGACATTTGGTGAATATGGGAGATCATTCCTAAACTATTTTCCCATAAGGACAAAACAATTTCACATGCTTTACACTTGTCAGTTTTGTTTTCCTTTGATGACAATGATGAGATGATGACCAACACCAATTAAGAGTTTCTTTTGCCAAACATGTTACATACATTTTCTTATTCAAAACTGCAAACAACACCCCAAGGAAGACACCATGACAACTCCATTATACATATGAGTAATGCTAGACAGAGAGTGGTTAATTAACTAGATGAAGATCACACAGTTAATCCTTGGTGCTGGAATTCCAACTCAGGTACCATGACTCCAGATCTCATCCTCTGAACTGCCATATGTTGCCACATCTATAGCTTACCTCATTGTATTTTCTGTTTTTCAAGTTATAGAACTTAATTATAATGGTTAAAGTCAGCTAGTCTTCATAAAGGAAGCTAGATCTTTCTTTCTTTCTTTCTTTCTTTCTTTCTTTCTTTCTTTCTTTCTTTCTTTCTTTCTTTCTTTCTTTCTTTCTGTACTGGGGATTAACCCCTGGGGGCATTCTACCTCTGAGCCACACTCCCACTCCTGTTTAATTTTTTTTGAACCAGGGTCTCGCTAAGTTGCTGAATGTCTTGCTAAGTTGCTGAGGCTGGCCTTAAACCTGTGATTGTCCTGTCTCAGCCTCACAAGAACTGGGATTACAGGAATGTGCCAGCATGCCTGGCGATATTTGTCTCTTTTAAACTACCTATTTTGAAAGGCAACTTTTGAATGTCTGAAAATAAGAGATCCACCTGAAAGTGACAGAGTAAGGGAAGATTCCTAATTAAATAATTTAAGCTTCTATAAATTCAGTGGTGGTTGTTTATAGAGTACATGATATGTATTTACAGAGTATAGTCATAGGTCTTTAAACTCAACAAAACATTGAATTTTAATTTAATACTTATATCACCTAAGCCCTTCAATTTTGCAAGAAGGCCCTACTTTTTCTGATAAATTATAAAACATATTATTGAACCATTTATTCCTGTGGGTTCAGACCTGCTAAATATACAAATTTTACCTTGTTGGCAATTGGTAAAGAAGACTTTTGTTTATAGGTATGGGGACTTAAGCCTGATATATAAGCCATGGATGAATTTCTTGAGCTGCCTCAGGTAATGACTTTCAACTTTGGGAAAGTTGTAACAGCACTATTCGTCCTCTTCCCCATTTATGTTTTTTATGAAGTACATATGGAATTACAAATTTTAAGATCTAAGTGGATTAAAATCAGTCTGCTTTTTCAGATATATTCACTAAATTACATGACATAATTAGTCATAACTTAGTCCTAAATCAGAAGTGGGAAGTTCTGGTTTACCTAGGGAATTCACCATTGACAAAAATGTACCTTTTTTTCCAACTGTTAAACTAGGTGAGTTTTAGCTAGGTGTCCTGGCAGATGCCTCTAACCCCAGGACGTGGGAAGCTGTGACAGGAGGATCACAGGTTTAAGGTCAGCCACAACAACTTAGCAAGCCCCTCAGCAATTTAGTAAGAACTTGTTTCAAAATTTAAAAAATTAAAAAGGGCTGGGGGTATAGCTCAATGGTAGGATGCCCTGAGTTCAATCCTCCATACCACAAAATATAGCTCTGTTTTTCAGAGTTAAATTTGTTGACATATAAATGGTGTATAGTGAGAGTGTTCTGAGTATCAGAGTACAATGAAGAAAGGAGGGAAATCAGAAATTGGAGACGTGGTATTCTCCTCTGGGCATTCTGAATTTCAGTATTATTTCATGGAAAGACCTTGAAATCAGAATGGAAACTATTCTTGATCTCTAATATATTTTCGATGCTTTCTGGAATAGGACAAAATACAGTAATGGTTGTCATCATATGATTTGATGAAATAAAAAAAATATAAACCTGTTTAAACTGAAAACACATTAGTATCTAACTAGGCTTAATTAAATGAAATAGCTAATGTTTCAGTCAGCATTCTCATTGCTTTAATCCAGAACACATGGCCACCAAAATTTAGAGGAAGGAAATTTATTTGCTCACAGTCCTGGAGATGTCACGGATTCAGTCCATATCAGGCCAAGGAGAGAGAGAGAGCTCAAGTGCTCTGCTCTCACATTGCAGAGGCCAGAAGCAAGAAAGAGAGCAAGGGGAGGAAGGACCATGTATAGCCCCCAAGGCCCCACCTCCAGGGACCTCTCCTCAGAAACTAATCTCTGCCTCCTACATGGCTACCTTGTCTCTATGAAGTCTAGGGGGACATTCTAAATCCAAACCATAACAGCTAATGTAGTAGAAATATCAGGAGCTGGCTTTTAAACTCATCACATTCATTAACTAGGTACGCTAACTTGGGAAAATTACTTTAAGCTATTTGAGCTTTGATTTCTTTACTTGTATAATAGACAAGTAATTCTAAATACGTATTATCTTTAATTGTACAACATAAGATTTATACAATAGATGTAATGATTATTATACTTAATTTTGGGGGTTCCAGAGAGTAAATAAACTAATGTATGTAAAAGAGTTTTAAAAATTAAAACAACGACAACAACTGGACATGGTGGTACATGTCTGTAATCCCAGTACTTTGGAGGCTGAGACAAGAGAGGAGGATTGTAGGTTTGAGACTAGCAATATAGCGAGATCCTGTTTCAAAATAAAAAATAAACTAGAGCTAGGAGTATAGCTCAGAGGTAGACTGCTCCTAGGTTCAACCCCCCAGTACCACAAACATAAAAATAAAAATACCATCTATTAATCTGAGACATTATTTTTATTGGATTGGTTATATGTGTATCTTAAGTTACCACTTTGCACTTTATTTACTACTTGTTATGTAATTGTATAAAGAGATATGAAGAATAAATAGAATATATTCTCTATGCTCACTAATGTTATAATCAAGTAGTGGATAACACTATTACTAATAAGGGTTAAATAGACACATAAGAGATACAAGGAATTTACTACTGAAGTTTCAAAGGCTAAGGAGATAACTTTATCCCGGGAAAAGCAAAGATCTAATCACAAGGTTAACACTTGAAGAAGGCCGTGAAAATTTGTTGAAGTTTTAGTGTATCTAGATTTATGAGGGTGGAGATGGGGCATTTCAGGTATAAAAGCGACTTGAATAAAAGACATATTTGTGAAAAATTAGTGACTACATTTAGAGAATAATAGTTTGCATTTGGGCTGAAACATAGGGCCCTAGAAGGGGGATTCGATGAAGTAAAGTCCATAGGAACCTGATCATAGAGGGCCTGAAAGCCAGACAATGAAATGTATAGACATTCAGTGTCATTGCAGATATTTTGGGCAGAGGAGTGATATGTGGTGTTTATAAGGAATTTAAACAACTTTTCTCAAGAAGATATTCTTGGCTATAATTCAGCTTGTGAAGATTTAAAATAATTTTATGCAGCCAGGCGTGGTGGCGTACGCTTGTAACTTGGGAGGCTGAGACCAGAGGATCCTGGATCGAGGCCAGCCTCAGTTACTTAATGAGGCTCTCGGCAACTTAGTGAGAACCTGTTTCAAAATAAAGAATACAAAATAGGGCTGGGGGTGTGGCTCGGAGGTAGAATGCCCCTGAGTTCAATCCCCAGTACCGCAATAAATAAATAAATAAATAAATAAATAAATAAATAAATAAATAAATAAATAAATTTATGCTAGGGCTTATGCATCCAAGCTAAAGTTTGTGTTAGAAGAGAAATGGGTATATACTGTGCTTGAGATAAAAATCTTTCCTTAGAAAGTTCAAAATGTGCTTTGGTTTGTGGATGAGTACTGAACAGTAGTAGTAGTTCTCATGAGGCAATCTCTGTGCACACACCTGATATGTTAAACTATTACATGGTAATTGAATGAGAGTTAATAAATAAAAGCATATCACCTAGACAGAATTTCAGCAGCAGTGTAGGTGGAGGGGGTAGCTCTATAAGCGAACTAATTAGCAGCTTCAAGATAATCTGATTAATGGAAGTATCACAACAAAAACCCTGGAAAATGATGTGATGATGAATCAGAATGGCCGCCCCTTTAAACAACATTTGCCGTAATAAGTAATGATAAATATTTGTCCATAGAATAAAAAAGTACAAACCAAATATAAACAAGTCAAATCCAGATGCTTAATGGTGCCCAAGAACTAGAATAGAAAACTAATTGACTCATTAAATAGCTTCCTTATGTTTATTTTATGTGTTGTTCACTTTTTTAAAGAGGTAATTTGTGTCTTCCATTTCAGTTCAAAGAGAGGGCATAGAAGAGTAAAAGCCACAAAGAGCAGCAGTAAAGTCATATTTCTTTACTAAAGTCACTGCTGGCAGCCATATTAAGGCCATGATCACAAAAGGGAGGAAAAAACAGAGGGGTTAAGAGGACAGGAAAGGATAGAGTAGGGGAAAGAGAAAAAGATACAAAATTTATATATAATTTTCAGTTCCATTCTATTTCCCAAAACATTTATTTTGATTAGTTTTGAGTTTTTGTTTGTTTGGTACTGAGGATTGAACTCAAGGGGCATTCTACCTCCGAGCAATGCTCCTCTACCTATTTTATTTTTTAATTTTGAAAGAAGGTCTCACTAAGTTGCCAAAGCTGGCCTCAAACCTATGATCCCCCTGTGTCAACCTTCCAAGTACTGGGATTACAGGCATGTACCACCATGCCCAGCTTACCTCTGAGTTTTGATTTAAAATAAAATCTCAACCCTGAAGAAGTATATGGGCCAGGGTGTTTAGGAAGAAGGCGCACAGTAGATTGCACGATTCAGTGTTAGAAGTACCTGTCATCTTATGGTTAAACAATGCAAAGTGGAATTACCTTTAAAAGGAGACCCCATCGAGGATGGCGGTATCATTGGAGAACTCCATTGGGGATAGGGTGAGAAGATGCAAGGTTGGGTGCTTGAAGATGATTTTTCAGATATATTTTAAGAAATGATGGGATTTCAGCAGAGATGTGGGGCAAGGTGAGAGTAGGGAAGAAGGCCCAATTCTCAGTTTGTTCAAAAAGCAGCAATATACCATTCTGGAATACAAGGTGGAAAGAAACCTTGGAAGGTTATGGGAGATAAACTGTAAAAGTGGGATGGGCCTGTCCTAAGGAGGTCCTTTAACATCACCAAGTTTAGGAGTTTGAATCCACCTTTGGAAACTGATTCTAAATTATAAGCCAAATATCATTTTACTGTTGAGATCATAAATTTTATAAGGTATAAGCCCATTTTATTTGTTCATAATATTTGTATCAAAGTTCTTCTAAATCATTTAGACTCAATAATTATAGATTAATCAACTTAGTGCTACAGCATTATATATTTTGATGCAGTCAGTAAAATTTGTGATAAGGATATAAAAATTCTGAACAACAGAAATACTCTGCCTTCTTGGTAAATAACAATATTTTAAATGGAATGTTCATTCACATTATTTATTTATGTTCATTGACATTATTTGTTTATATCTGGCTTATGTCTTAAAGGATTTAATGTGGTTCATAATGGGAGTACATACAAGATGATCATGAAATGTAAAAATGAATCAGATATCAGAGATTTGATCATACAAATAATAATCCAGTGTGTAGACCAGTAGTAGACAATATAGGCATAGACCTGGATCTATGCTTCTGGGTTTAAAATCCCAGTTCTACCATATACTAGCTCTATGGACTTGAGCAAGTCAAATAACATCTCTGTGCCTTGGTTAGGTCATCTGCAAATTTGTGAATGATGTTGAACTTTACTTACTAAAGTCCAAAATTAATTCAGTAGAGTAAGGTAGACTAGCAGCAGTTCCAAAAAGGATATGATACCCAGATCATATGTGCAAAAGAAAGGAAGAAAGCTGGGCATAGAGGCTCATGCTACTCTGGAGGCTGAAGCAAAAGAATTGGTGGAGTCCAGGAGTTCCAGGCCAACCTGGATACATACATAAACCTTTCAGTTTTTTCTTTTAAGTTTATGAGTTTGATTCTACTTTTACTGCAATAGTCACTCTAAGCTTATTATATTTTGAGAGAGTGTGGCTTCATTTCATCCTCATTATAGCTGATATATAAATTGGTAGCAACTTGATTACATATTTATATGACAATGAATTTCTTTAAATGTAATTATCTTATAGAAATTTTTATATTTAAATAATGAATGGCTTGAGTGTGTAGAGTACCACTGTGCAGCAGAACTCTCTGTAGTGGTGGAAATGTCCTGTGTCTGTACTGTCCAATAAAATAGCCACTTTCCCCATGTGTCTGTTGAGTATGTAAAATGAGGCTAGTGTGATCAAGGAACTGGATATTTAATTCTATTTGATTTTTTGTGGTAGTGAAGATTGAACCTAGAGCCATTCTACCACTGAGCTATAATCCTGCCCTTTTTATTTTATTTTTTATTTTGAAACAGGGTCTTGTTAAGTTGCCTAGGTTGGCCATGAATTTTTGATCTTCCCAAGTACCAGGATTACAAGTGCTCCACCACACCTGGTTAATTTAATTTGATCTTCAGTAACTGAAATTTAAATTGAATAGCCATATGTAGCTAGTGGCTACCATATTGGAAGTGCATCTCTAAAAGAATCATTATGTAAGAGGCTGACTGCCAGCAAGCTTTAATGTTCACTGCCACTTCAGATTTAATAATGGGAAAAGAAAACAACAAAATTTAAAACTCCATCTCAAGTATTAAGGTTCTAGTTCAAAGATTCTAAAAGCATGAGAAGTTCCTAATGACCGTTTCTAAAATTTATTTATGCCAGCAAACATTATAAGTACATTCCTGCTATCCCAGTCTTTTGATCATATACCACACATTTTGGAAAATTGCTTTAATGCTTTCTCTCCTTAGTTTTTCTTAGCTAGTAGAGTCTTAATGAGCCTTTCAAGAATGTGGGTTTACCTAACCTCTCCAAGTGTCAAAAGAACACTTTATAGTCTGTTCGTTTAGTTTATTACCTTGTCTGTGCAGCAAAGGCTTCTGTTGGCTATACTTGTAGAAATCAAATACAAAAATAAAGGAAAGAAAATTATCGAGTGCTAACCTCATGCCAGACACTGTGCTAGACACCTTCACATGCTATCTTATTCAATACTTACTATGATCCTGGAGGAAGATATTATTTCCTTTGTTTTACAAATGAGAAAAGTAAGGTTCTGAGAGGTCAAGCGATTTATTCAAGGTAACACACTAGTTAATAACACTTCAGGCACTATGTTTTGTGTTTTTCACCATATATATATAAATAAAATCATATATACATATATATAATCACATTTGACTAGAATAATAATCCTTAATAATCCTATAATTAGTTGTTGTTATTGTCACCAATTTACAGATGAGGCAAATGAGGCATACAGCTAATGAGTCCCTGAACCAGGAATTGCAACCAAGAAATTTAAAACTTAAACCCACATTCTTAGGCATTACAACTAAACTGTTTCATAGGTCTCTTCTGTCGGTGTCCACCTCATCACTGCACATTTACTATTTGCAGCTCTCCCTGAGATGTTCCATTTTTAGGGTATTTTCTTTGGGATCGCTCTTTAGGTTGCAAAATCCGAGCCACGTTAAGTAACTCCTATTGATTCTCACTTTCCTTTGGTAGTTCTGGTCAAAGGGCTCAAGAACTTAGTGCAACAGGTACAGGAGAGACTGGTGGGAATACAATGAGGTAACAGAGAACATTACATATATAATAGTGCAGGACTTTGTTCTCAGAATATTTGGGAACTTGTTGAAATTAACACAGAGCTCTTTCATATTGTTTAATTTGAATTTTGAAACTTTACTTATAAACTAATATATAATATAATGTTTAAGAAGAAAAACCATGGAGTCTTGTGGATGTTTCTGTTAGTCCCAGTAACAATACCAACCTTTTGGAGTAATAATAGTGAGTTAGAAACAGTCTAGGCTGAACAGTTTCAAACGATGAAATATCTTTAGAAAGCACATGACATCCATGCTGACATAGTTTGCCAAGGTAAACTGCCATGTGAATAAATTCCCTGAATAGTATGGGAGATGCTGTTGTTAGAAGATTTCAAAGACGGTAACATGGTTAAATGTCTGCCTTAGGTTACTGTTGAGATGTTATTCTGAATGTTGTATAGCAAGAAACAAATTATAATGATCTCTCTTTAGATGAAGTAAGTATTTCTTTCATTTAGGAAAGAAAGCAATAGAATGTCCTAGTAATACAACTATTTCCCTTCAACCTTTTCCTCTCTCACTCAAATCTCTCAGTTAAAAGACTCATTCCTGAGTTTTTTTTGTTGTTGTTGTTGTTGTGGTACTGGGTATGGAACTCTGGGGGCATTGTACCTCTGGGCTATACTCTCAGACCTATTTTATATTTTATTTAGAAACAGAGTTTCACTAAGTTGTTGAGAGCCTCACTAAGTAGCTGAGGCTGGTTTTGAATTGTGATCCTCCTGTTTCAGCCTCCCAAGAACAGGGATTACAAGCGTGTGCCACCACCCACCACGCCCAGCTCATTCCTGAGTTCTTAATATTCTTTTTTTTTTTTAATAAGCTAGTAGATGGAGAGAAAATAAAATATACTGCCCCTTTGAAGAGCATGTTTTCTGTCTTTAAATACTATAAGTATATATGCTCCATTGGAGTTAAAACAGAAGAATCTCATTTGGATAGCTTCTGGTGTGAAGGAAAAGCACAACTATATTTGTTTAGAGAGGTTTTAACTTTTAAATAGAATTCAGTAGCATGATAAACCTCCAGTTGTTTTACCATGTGTTATTTAGAAAAGAAATCTGAACGAGGACATTTGAAGAAAAGTTCCCCTCTCTTCCCTTTGCTACACCCCCTGTCCACCTTCATCCCACAGTGATAGCTGTGAGCGCCATTGGCCAAAAACAGGTTCAGTAATTTATCAGACCTCCCTTCAACAAGACACAATTGCTCTAGGCATTTTCACCCAGCAATTAGTTGCAGTCACAATTTCTACAGTTTCAATTGTAAGCACTAAAGGGATGACCAAAACTCCAAACACCAGTCCCTTTATCCTATGACCTCATTCTTTTTTCAGGCAACCTACTTCCCTGAACAATCATTCACTTTAGTGACCACACCCTTGGACAACAATTTGTCAGAGCAACACAGCCCTCCCCACAGAACAGGAAAATTTTCTGATAGCATATAGAAATCCTCCTGCAATCTGGGAGCAATCCACAATCTTTACAACCAAAGTCTAAGAAAAAAAATCTTGTAAACAAAGATAAGCCTAGGCTGAATAATTATTGAGAGGAGAGGCCACTCATGAATTCGCATTTTTCCCCAGGCAGCTCTCTAAAGTTAAAGTTGGCTTCAAGTTTCCAGTTCAGAAGAATAACAACTTTCATAATATATACATTAAAAGACCAGTATTTTATTGGAAAAAATATTCAGTGACCACAATAAAAATAAGCTTAAAAATAAAATCTAAATAGGCATATAGGGTACCTATAGATTAGGCTTTGTATGTCTATCCTCAAAGTGGACTTTCCCTAGACATATAAATGATATTTATCCAGAAAACGTCTGTGTTTCTTACAAAATAGGCACTTAACAAGCATGTGATCAGTGAATGCTTGGAATTAAAAAATATTTTATTTTGACCAATTTTTCTTTCTCAAAACAGAGTTCCTCTGTATGTGTGGGAAATATCTTAAACTTCATGAAAACCTAAATTAGTGGGAGGAAAAAAATCTAAGTTCAGTGAGTAATTTGCATCAATTCTGTTCATTGAAGGCAGTGTTTGATTTTGAGTTAATAATGGTAGGTTAATATTTAAGCTTGAAAAGTTGAGTTCTAAGGTATTTTGTTTTATTTTATGTTGCTTCTAGAACATTGTTCATTATTTACAGGACCACATGCAGTTCTAAAAGGCATCTATGACCTTGACTACTCTTGTGTTTGATTAAATCCATTCATATGGATAAACCTAATAATTTTAATTTTACCATTAATTCAGACAAGTTACTAGCAACTATTTTCTACATTTAAATTTTCTCTAAGATGTAAACTATTAATCAGACAAAATAATAACTGATAAAATCATAAAATACATCTGATCAATTATAGACAAGAAACCAAGCAAAATGTATCGAGAGAAATTTTTAAAATGTTTATATCCATAATATCACTTTGGCACACAAGAGAGCAATAGGGGAAAACATGTTCTAAAGAGCTAGAAATAAAAAATACTGAAGTGCTGCAGAAAGCATTTGGTTAAATCTAAAATGTCTACTACATGAGCTAAAATTAAGTTTCAGGAAGCAAAGCAAGACAGCATCAATTTCGGTTACTCAAAAGGGACATATTTTACTACTGCCATATTATTTTAAAATCTCATGAGTTCTCTGAATGTAATCCAAACACTATCATGTTTAAAAACAAAGTGAAAGTTTAATTTAATGCATGATGACCAGCAATTTAATGTAATACTCAGTTCCCTAGCTGCCACTGTCACACACTTTGGCATCAGAATATTTGCTACATAACAACTCATCTGAAACATGTCATATTAAAGAGAGATTTTTATTAAAACATAAAACAAACAAAAAGTTTCTGAGTATTGTATACTGCTCAATCATACTTGGCATGGTATATAGTAAAGATGCCATTATATCTTACCCATTTCGTCAGTGTGAAGGTAATTTCAGATCAAATGTAGGTACTAATGTCACAATGCTGTCCCACGGATAAACAGGTAGAGAGGAATAAAAGAACTTCCTAGCCACATTCTTTGCAGTAGTTATATAAAAGCTGTTTTGCCATATTATCTAATGTGCATTTGATATTCAACTCAGTTTGACATTTTATAGTCAAATTGTTCTCTTTTGCTCCAAGAGAATAAGGCTTCTTTTGTTTTCCTTTAGCACATAATTTTAATCTCACCTCGTTTATTTGTTTGCAGTCCTTACTTTTCTTTTCAGTTATAATGTTATACTTTATAATGTCCTCCATTCCGATCTCATATCTCACCTTTTGTGACCATACTTTCTGTCCCTAAGTGTCGTCATGTATTTTTCTATGAGGAACTATGTTTCAAGATGGAGGATCACTTTGGCAAATATCAGGTAAAAGAAGGAAAGTCTTTAAAAAAGCTTGACCAGCTTTCAATTTATTTTAGCTTTCAATTGTGAATTTGTTTACCTTTTACTAGCAAGTTCATGTGGAAAAGGCTAAATGGGTTAAAGTAACTTTGAAAAATAGGATGGACTTCAGCATGCCTATGGTAATACTAATTGTTGTTTTCAACCTTCATTGTTTTGGGGCCACAGTGAATGGTGATACCACTCTGTTGTTCATTAGCATCTTAATGCTGAATATCTGCATTCTTATTATCACTTATATAAACTGTTATTTTTGCTCTTTATATTTTTCTTCCCCTTGACTTCAATACAGGTTCTTTTCTCAACTAGGAAATTATTGACAGTAAATCTTGGATATTTTAAAAATATTTTCCCTGAAATTAACATTTATTTAAATAAAAAAGTAAAATTGTAGCATCTGGAGTTCTGGAATTATATCTTTGAAAAATTATTTTAAAATATTTTTATTATGTAATTAGAAATGTTGCTTCATATTCTACTTAAATGTGTTTTAGATATTTAATCCATACTATTCCCAATTGGTATAATAATGTAACAATGGTTACTTTTTAAAATCATCACATACAGATTATATCTTGAAAATAATTTCAGGTTGGACAGAAACTTTCAGAAAACTCAAAGACATACAGATTTAATATAAAGAGAATCAGAGAATGAAAATAGACATAGAGCTGTTCATTTTCTATAGTTTCCCAATGTTACTTTTCATTTATTGGCAAGATTAATAGCATAGATATTGATACTATAAAGAGATTTATTTATAAATATTTATTTCCTTTTGAGGGTGTATTAGTTCCATCTTCTGTAGTTTCATACAACAATTGTTGACCCCTTAAATTCCTTAATCCTCTCTTTTCTTTCTGCACTCCTTCTACCAATATTCCATAAATTATTCACCTAGTCTGTGCAAGAATCAATGTGTTATTTTCAAAAGATGAAACACATATGATAATTCATACCGACTTTTGTACCTGTCACTTATCCTAAAGCACCATACTATTAGCTGAAAACAAATAATTACTTGCTACTCCATAATACTATTGCCCCTGTACCAGTCCACTGTGTACCAAAAAAAAAATCTGTATATTTCCTATATGAAGTGAATCAGTGGGAACCTTTTCTCAAAAGTTACTGCAACTACTGTACTCAAGTTGAGGTCAGCTTTGTGGTAGAGGCAAAAGGGTACCTCACTCAGATCAGATTTCCAGTCAGTTCCAACCGAAAATGAAGCCTCCTATGCTCTCGTTAGATTATGAAAATCATTGGAACTGGTAAACAACCACAGGCTCTAATAAATGAAAAACAGCCAATGGACAGAACTTAGGAGACTCTCTAACATATAGCCAACTGTAATCCACCCAGAGATAACCCACAGAATAAAGAAGCAGAGAGCAAGGAGAGAAAGGAGGTTGGAGATTTCCCTTTCCCATAGTGTGGAATAGCTGTCTTTGTGGTACCTGGGAATGGTCGCTCCAAACCAAATTTTGGTAGGAGGAGGCGGGTTTGAGAGGGGAGAGCACTTCCCGCGGGCCAATGGGGTCCAAGGCCTGCACCACCCTGCTCATGGGTCCACTGTAGGTCCTCACTCGCTCGTATACTACATTTTTTTCTGGAGGCTGCTGGGCTTGGCTTGATTGATGGTAGCAGTGGTAATGCTGGGGCTGGCACTGCAGCACCTCTAGGGGCTGCTGGGTCCCACAGCTGCTGCTGCTGGTCTCATTCCAATAGCTTGAGCTCATCATCTTCCCAGTGGTCAGAAAGGGACTCCCCAGATGCTCTCCCTAGGAATAAATGGAGAATGACAATTTTAAAAAAGTGCAGACAGGCAGGTACACGCAGAGAGGCCATTTATCAAACACCTCTGCCCAAAGTGGTGCCAGGGAGAGACGAGTTACCTGAGCCACAGCAGGAGCAGGTCTGGCAGCTGCAGAGGAGGCAACAAAGTATTTGAGCTCTAATGAAAAGTGGAGCCACCCTGTGAGATTGCTCCAGGAAATGGTGCCGACACACCCCTGAGGGGCGGATTCACCTGGCAAGTTTGCGTGCCAGCAGAGGCCCTGCCTTGCCACAGAGATAGCTATGAGACGTTCCGGTAGGTAGAGTAGTGCGGAAAGAGAAGAAATGTAGAATTTCAGGGCCAAAGTCAGAGCTGCCAAACCCATGGCATTCGAAAGTTGAAGTCAAAGACATGCCAATGCCCAAGCTTGCTAGAGGAAAAAAGTCACAAACCACATAATAGTGGTTTTCCCACAATTCATAAGCTTAACAAAGTGGTTACAAGCCTATGTACTATCATTCCAGAATCTCACACCAAAATAAGGTGTATTAGCCTAGGGACACACTAAATTTCAGAGATAAATTTGCATTCTTCTCAAAATGTGGCTGATGATTGCAGATAAAGGAGATTGCTATGGGGTCTCCTTCTAGCAACTCTCTGTAATTTATGAACCTGCTTCTCTTGCTCCAGTCTTAGTATATTTTTGTAACATATATTGAGAGAAATTTCTTCAAATGACTGACTTGCAGTTCAGAAATGGGGATGGGGGTGTGGGTCAAGGGAAACCTAACTGTCTCACAAATGCTTGGCATTTTTATTTATTATTTAGCATTTTTACAAAGGAACTTACCATGACTACAAGAGGTGCCTTATGTGACAAAATGTAATTGAAGCGTGCTCAGCACTTATATTTATTATGACTTAAAAGTCCAACCATAATGAATATTTACCCACTGGATTTCACCTTGCAAGTGACTTCAGTACCACAGAACTCCAAAATACTCACTGAGAGTCCCTTCAGAAAAGGAGCATCTTACTGGTGTGCATATACATGTAACATCAATCCTAGCATACCACCACTATTCTGGAGAGGAAGAAAATGTCCTTTAGCTGGCTAGTCATATTTTTTTCTGCTGGATGAACAAAGGTTAATGAGTTACTTGTCACTTACTATGTGCCAGATACTGGTCAAGATTCTTTACATGTGGAGAGAAACCAGTAGAATAGTGGAAGGGGCTTGAGGGAGGGAGGTGGGGAGGAGAAAAAGGAGGATTGAGGAAGGAAACGGTTTAAACAATGCTTGGACAATATGCAAGGTATTAATCCAGTTTCTCTAGCATGCCTGGGGAGGGAGGAGAAGGTAGTAGGATGGGATAAAGAGGGAAGTACATCAAGAGCCATATGTATATATATTTATATCACATTGAACCTCACTATGATGTATAATTTCAATGCATAAAAGTATAGAAATAATCTTTACATGAATTATCTCACCCTCACAACAACTTTATAAGCAAGGATTTATAGGTGAGAAACTATATGAAGATGCACAAAAACTTCCCAAAGTTAAGTAACTGGTAAATGGTGGAACTGGAATTTGAACAGAGTAGATTCACTTTATAGTCTAAGCTTGTATGTACTATATTCTGCTGCTAAATATATTTTACAGTCATTCTGCATCTGGCCATTTAATAAATCTTCTAGGTGAGAAAATTAAAAAAAAAACACTTAAGAACTGCTAGCTTGTGAGTGACTTTAAAAGGAATCTTTGAATTCTTATGGGAGGAAGGGCATGCAAAAAGCTGAAAATCAACCATAAAAACCATGTGAAATAATTTTCTATGTATTTACATTTATATTTGTGTGCTGTGTGCAGAATTTTAAATTTTAGTCTTTGTGCATTTTTATGTCATCCCACAAAAATCAATAAAAACTTAATTAGAGGCACATGGCATGCTAAACAACCTGGTAAAATATCAGATCAATAACTCATAATATCAGCCTTATTTTGAATATAATGTGTGAACAGGGCATGAGTGTTAAGTGGGGTCATCTAGTTAGATTGTTGATACACACAGTGTTGTTAGCATCTGCTGCCAACCAAGAGGTGACCCAGTAAATAAAGTAAGAGAGTGACATGTTGAATACAAATTATTTAGCTGGGCATGGTGGCACACTCTGTAATCCCAGTTCTTCAGAGGCTGAGACAGGAAGATCTCAGGTTTGAAGTCCACTTCAGCAACTTAGAAGGACACTATTTTAAAAAATAGATAAGTAAAATAGAGATGCGGGTATAGCATGGAGATAAAATGTGCCTGGGTTCAATCCCCAGTTCCATGCACATACACAAAATTTATTCATCCATAAAATGGTGCCCATAACTGCCCTCTACATTTCTTAGTCTCCTGGTATTTTGAGATAGCCTCCTTGATGCATGTACCCAGCCTCTTTCTTCACAGTTCCCTACACCTAGATATAAAGGACAGAAAGCTTGAAACCCAGGGATAAAAAAATGAGATTTGTCACTATCTGATAGACAATCCACACCCAACTACACAGCAGATGTTTACCATCCTTGTTCATTTCTGAGAGGTTAATCAATCATTCTCAAGAACGTTTCTGCTTCTTCTCTGTGAATTCACTCATGCATTCATGATCTGCATCTGCAATTGTTTTATTTCTCCCTTATGAAGATGATCTTAATACTAATCTACTTTATTAATAAACAAATATAACTATATCTGTGTGTTTAATAATAGTACTTACCCTTCTTTACATTTGAATATCATAGGGATCAACACTCTGTGTTCTACAAGCTTCATGATTAGGCTATCCTTCTAATATTGCTGGATGGGGTACTAAGAGTTGATGCTTTATTCTTAGCTCCAGATGGTTCAGGTAATCCTTAATTACATTTCTAACAGTCTTTTGTTTTACTCAGTGATGCAGATATTTTACTTTTAGTACTAAATAACTCATTTATGATGATGGATTTGTGGTTTAAAGTGGCTATCCCCTTAGAAGCTAATTCAGTTCTAACAGAGTTAAGAAAATCTTCATTGTTTCCAATTACGAAGATGATTCATTCTTTAAAAAATCAAATTAGTAAATACACGAATAATGTAGAAAATGAAACTTGTCTATTAATGATAGCAGTAAGGGGTGGAGTAAAGATCAGGAATGCCTGCTGCATACATTAATGGTAATAAAAAATAGTGATTGACATTTTGACTGAGGAGCCTTGAAGGCCATCTGAAAAAGTCTTGAATTGTTCTACTGAGGAAACAGGAAAAACAAACCTAGTTTCTTCTATACTCAAAACATTGAACACCTCTGTGATCACAGATAAGTGGGAGTTTTCCTCCCACATGACAAGCAAGCAATCTCTTATGCAGTGGGCATCAGTGGGATGTCCTCTAATTTAATTAATTGGTAACAGATATTGGGGGCTTAGTCTCATGAGATGTCAATGAAGAGCCCCAAGTTGTCATTTTATCTGTGATTCTGACAGCCCAGCTATAAATTAGGGTTCCATTGACCCCTTCACAAGTTCAATTAATTTGCTAGAGGAGCTCACAGCTCAGGGAAAGGCTAGAGTTTACTGGTTGATTATAAAGGATACAGATGAATTCCAGATGGAAGAGATGCATAGAACCATACATGTGGAAACAGGTGTGAGGGTTCCATATCCTCTCCCCCGGAGTATCACTGTCCAGGAACTTCTACCTGTTCAACTATCCAGCAGCTCCCTGAACCGAGTACTTCTGAGTTTTATGGTAGCCTCCTTACATAGGCATAATTGGTTACATCATTAGAGATTGGTAATCAACTTAACCTTCAGTCCCTCTCCCCTGGATGTTGGGTTGGAGATGAAATTCCCAAACCTTTAATCATGATTTGGTCTTTCCAGTAACCAGTCCCAATCCTGATGCTATCGAGGGCCTGCCAGCCATCAGTCAACTCATCGGCATGCACAAAGACAAATCACTTTAGGAGTTGTATGTCAGGAAAAGGGAAGGAAGACCACACACACACACACACACACACACACACACACACACACACACACATTTATATATATATTTATTTATTTTAATACATTTATTGGTGCATTCTAGTCTCACATCATAATGTAGTACTACCTCATGAAATTGTTAGTAGAATAGAATGTGAAGAAAGTGATTGCTAATTATAATACACTATCCAGATATAAGATTTTAAAATATATTATTCACAGATAATGCAGCATGGCTTTTATGGAATAGGCTTCAAAAAGCAAATTGAATATCCCAGGAAGCTATGAGCCTAAGCTACCCGAAACCATTAAGGTAAAATAAATTATTAATTAATTTATCAAAATTGATGTACAGAACAATCTTAGAATATTAAACAACAAAAGTAATTATAGATTTATCACCAAATACATTTTATAAGCATCAGCAGTTTTTATGTGTATAACTAATCCTTGTACTCCACCTCCTGTTTTATGAGGTGTCGCTCAAATCTATCTCTAGCCCAGGCTCATAGCTTGGAGCTAATGATATAATGGCAAAAGATACTTAAAGTTATTCAAATCTTTTTACTTCTGCCTTCTCTATGAGAAAAAGAAGAATGTTCATACTGGAGAGGGTCAACAAGCATTGGCCAGAAGGGAGTTGAAGACCATGGTAGACGAGATGATGGTATAAAAATCACCTGTGTTTCAGTAAATGAGTGCAACTCATTTGATCCTGCAGAACTCCATTCCAGCCTTCTGACAGAATTTAAAGTCAAGCTTGTTTAACTGCTGTTGGGAAATTTTTGACTGGGAAACATTTCAGGATATCAGATAGGAAAAAAATATTTGTCTTGATATGAACAAAAATGATTAGCAGAGTTTACAAACTTGGCAGTTTAATCTGACATTGATCCAAGTCAAAATTCTACATCAAATTATGAGATGTCTGATGGTACATATATGTAGACTAGAGATAGGTGATCCCTTTGAAAGACCATTGGTATCACTTCATCCTGGTCTCTAATTCTCTGTACTTAAGAACATGTTTCCTTGTGGCATATTTTTCCCCGAATGAACTTATCCCAGTGTTATAAAAGTCATACTGGAGAAAATCAAACCTGGGCTCTAGACTGAGTAAATAAGTCCTAGGTATGATTTGAATGCAGTGGAACAGGCACCAAGGCTCTATGATTTGAGAAGATTCTTGACCTCTCCTGTAAAAAAGATTACTTTAGAACTGCATTTCTCAAAGTGTGTCTAGAATCACACTAGTTCTCAGGGTGCTGTACCTAGAAGAGGGTTTTGTGATCAAATGAGTTTAATAAATTCTTGGCTATATGTAATTTGAGAAGTAGCTTTATTGCTATAATTCTTACAGCCTTTCATAAGATAATGTGCATTGTGATCTTCTAAATGGATCAATGGTATGTAGTGTTTTTTTCAAGTTTTGATAGTGATAAAATGGATTTTGTGTGGAATATATCTCCAATGTATGTGCAGAATGTTTTGTGTTCTGTTTTGTTTTTCTTTATGACTTTTTCTTCTGTATGCTTTAGACTCAACTCATACAGTGAGAATTCATATCTAGTCTGTAATTCTACTTATATTATGAAAACACACCAAAAGATATATGTAGTTTGATCAGCTACATCACTATACTAGTGACACTCAAAGTGGGGTCTTTGAACTGAAAGCATCATCTTCATCTGGGAACGTTCTAGAAATGCAAATTCTCAGGTCCCAGCCCAGAGCTACTGAGTCAGAATCTCTGGGGGTGGAGCCCAGTAATTTGTCTTAACAAGCCCTCCAGGTAATTGTGATATACACTAAGGTTTGAAAAATCGCTCAACTGTACCAGTGTATTGGAGGCAAGTTTGGACAAAAGAGGAAGATAGTAATGGCACACAGATAAGACTTGTTACTGAGTAAGAAATTGTTAGCTGCTCAGTAGTAGGTGATTAGAAGTCTGCAAGGAAGTAGAGGTTAGCAATGCTACTAGGTAGAGTCAAACTATTATGTATATATGGAGAAATTCAGATGACAGTAAACTAAAGTGTAGTGCATTCATTGTAGTTATCTAAGGTATTCTGACATTAAACATAAAATCAAAAAGTATTGTGTCATTAAGAACACTTTTCCTTGTGGCATATTTCCTCCAGAACTAACTTGTCCCAGTGTTACAAGTACATACTGGAGAAAATCTAACCTGAGCTCTATTCAGAGTGAATAAGCCGAGTAATATAGTGAGTAAATAAGTCTGTGTAGTATATAGATTTATAGTCAGACAGACCTAAATATAAATTCTGGCTCTTCCACTTATTATCTCTATGGCTTAAAAAACATGTTACTTTTCTAAGCTCCTGATGCTTCTCAATGAAATAGGTAGCCTCTAGCAAATAGCTTGTTGTACAGAATAGATAAAATGAATATGAGCATGGTGTTCAGTGTCTACTAGTTGCACAATAAAAGGTTGTTCTTTGCATTATCCTCTAGGTCTGGCTTGTGATAATTAAAAGGCTTTCTAGGCCTTTGCAGGTAACAATATGCCTATAGTAGCAAGTATCATATAAGGCAGACCTGACTTGTGAAAGGAGGAAATAACAAAAGTGGAGAAATATCAGGTGGCATAGTCACAGGGAAGGCTTAATAACTTACCAAAAAGGAGGAGGTAGAATGAAGCTTGAGTACAAGGCAGTCATTTATGATATAAAATGTTGAGCTAGGATGAAAGCCCTTAGTTGATGGTAAAAATCCTATAATGTCTGTTCTAGGTATCTATATTGTAATGTAGGAAAATTACAAGAAGCAATTTTAATGTAATAAAATTATTATATACAAACATAAAGCAAGCAGCAGAAAATAAGTAATAAATATTAGAATTAAAATCAATGATATCAAGAACAGAAAAATAGAGAAAATCAATACAAATAAAAGATGGTTATTTGAAAAATTATATCAATGAAGTTGATAACCCTTTGTCAAGATACAGGCAGAAGGAAAGGAAATATATGTAACAAAAGTTATTAGTTAAAAGGGGAATCCATAGACATTAAAAGAGCAATGAAGTATCCTATGAATGATTTTATACATGTATATTCTATATCTTAGGAGAAATAGAACAATTCCTTGAAAACCACAAACTATTACAGCTCACCCAAGATGAAATAAAAACTCTATAGCTATGAAAGTGTTTGAATTCATAGTTATAATATTCCACAAGGAAAAATTCTAAATTCCACGAAACATTTAAAAAAACAATACATTTTCTTTCTTTTTTGAAATACTGAGAACTGAACTCAGGGACTTGCACATGCTAGGAAAGTACACTGAGCTACATGCCCAGAGACTTTATCTTCTATATAATCTCCTCTAGAAAATGAAAGGGAATACTTCCTAAGGCATTTTATGAAGTCAACATTTCCAGGATACTAGAACCAGAGAAAGATAATAATGGAAAACTATAGAACAATATCCCTCATCAACATAAACTAAAAAAATCCCCAATAAAGTATTTATAAATAAAAATCTAACAGTATATAAAAAGAGTAATACATTATGACCAAGTAAGAGTTACCTCAGGAATACAATGCTGATTCAACATTCCAAAATTAATCAATATAATTCACCATATTAACAAACCAAAAGTAAAATATAGTCATTTCAATAGATGCAGGATAAGCATTTTACAAAATCCTACATCCATGTCTCATAAAAATCTAAGTAAACTAGGAAAAGAAGGATGCTTCCTCAATCTGATAAAGGATATCTGCAGAAATTCTAGAGTGGTTATCATATTTAATGATGAGAAACTGAATTTTTTCCTCCCACAATCCTGAGCAAGCCGGATGTCTTCTCTCACCACTTCTATTCGATATCATTCATGCAGTCCTACACAGTGAAAAAAGCAAGGAAATGAAATAAAAGGCCTTCAACTATCCCTATTCACAGATACCAAGGAATATGTGAAAAGCTTCTTGAAGTAATGAGTGGGTTTGCAAGGTTGTAGGACACAGGTAAACTTAAACCAACAGTATTTCTATACAACACTGTGATGTGAATATAGAGAGACATAGAAAAATATTTGATCTCCAAGGCAGGTCAGAGGAACTCTAATCTTCCCCCACCTTTATGTCTTGGAGCAGGCCACAAAGGAAATTCTTTGATCTACCTTCGATAGTAGGTCATAAGACCCTCCTCATTCCATAGCAGTCCTACTCCATACCCTGGAGGGAAGAATGTTGCACAGAGAAGCCAAGAAGAATCTGAATAGACAGGCCTGGCTGGGTTTCCCCACCCAGTCTCTTAGCAATTATGCCTATGCAATGAAGTCTCCATAAAAACTCTGAAGGACAGGGTTCCAAGAGCTTTCTGATAGCTGAACATGTGGAGGTTCCTGGAGGATGGCACACCCGGAGAAGGCAAGGCAGCCCCATGACTCTTCTGCCAGACCTCGCCCTATGCATCTCTTCATTTGTATTCATCATAATATCCTTCATAATAAACCAGTAAATATAAGTGTCTCCCTGAGTTATGTGAGCTGCTCTTACTAAATTAATTAAATTCAGCTTTCCCTTGAGTTAAAATGGCTGTGGCGGGTTAGCAGCTGAGACGGCCCTACAAAAAAGAGGTGAGCCTTTCCTGAGATCCTCTCAGAGATGGCACTTTGGTCGCAGCTCTGGAAGTTGTTGGGTCATAGGAAACCAGAGTGCGGATTCTCAATCTTCTCAACCAGTTCCACTCCAGCGGTGAAGCCTCTGGAAAATGAAGTTGTTGCACCAGAATTCAACAACCAGAACCTCGGAAATCTGGAGCTCTGAGGTGTAGCCAGAAAAGAGGAGGATTGGGGGACATTGTGGCCCTGCTGTGAGTTCTGGCACAGGTTGCGGATTATAAGGACTCAGCATCACATAGAAGCATTTGTTGAGCATCGAAATGGCCAGATTGTGGTTTCAGCATCCACTTGTGAATGAGTTATTAAAAAGCATTTTGGGGGCACGCTTGTAATCACAGTACTTGGGAGACTGATACCAGAGGATCTGGGTTTGCAGCCAGCCTCAGCTACTTAGTGAGGCTCTCCGCAACTTAGTGGGACCTTGTTTTAAAATAAAGAATAAAAAATAGGACTGGGGGCCGGGTGTGGTGGCGCATGCTTGTAATCCCAGCATTTGGGAGGCTGAGACTGGAGGATCTGGGTTTGCGGCCAGCCTCAGCTACCTAGTGAGGCACTCCGCAACTTAGTGAGACTCGGTTTCAAAATAAAGAATAAAAAATAGGACTGGGGGTGTATAGCTCAGAGGTAGAACGCCCCTGAGTTCAATCCCCAGTACCACAAAAAAAAAAAAAGAAAAAAAACGGCACCTTTATAGTACCAGAAATATGGTGACTTGTGAATGTAGTGAATGTATAGGACGGACAGTACTTAGAGGCAGGAATCAACTTCATGGTTTACCAACCAGCCCCTTGGGAAGCAGCCTCAGACTTGATAAAAATTAAGTTGTTTGTAAGTTACAAAATAACGGCATATTATGCACTCAAAACAATTAATTAAACCCAAGAAGTGAATTGTGGAAACCCTGAGTTATAGCTGGTCTGTCAGAAGCCCAGATGAAACTAACTTAGAGCTTACTACTCACATCTAAAGTGGGGAGGGGGAAGTCTTGGAGATCAAGTTCTCAGCCTGTGGAATCTGACATTATCTTCAGGGAGTATCAGAACTAAATTGTATTAGAGGATATTCCACTGTTGTTTGCTATAACATTGCTTGCTTGCATACTGGTGAGAATAAATTCCTAAACCTTTTGGAGTCACAGGAGTCATCCACGTTGATTGTGTTATGACAGCAGAGGAAAAACAAGACACTTTGTTTTAACTGACATGTAGCCATCAACAAACAACTGGAAATGGAAATAAGTCAAACAATGATACTTATAGTACCTTCTCTCAATGAAATATTAAGATACATATCAAACAAAATAGGCATTGGATTTTTTTTTTTTTTTGCGGTACTAGGAATTGAACTCAGGGGCATTCTACCTCCGAGCTACACCCCCAGCCCTATTTTTTATTCTTTATTTTGAAACCAGGTCTCACTAAGTTGCGGAGTGCCTCACTAGGTAGCTGAGGCTGGCCGCGAACCCGGATCCTCCGGTCTCAGCTTCCCGAATGCTGGGATTACAAGCGTGCGCCACCACGCCCGGCTGGCATTGGATTTTTAAGCTATAAAATACTACTGAAAGAAATAAAAAATGGCCTACATAGAGAGATATCTCATGCTTGTTGACTGGAAGACTTAGTATACTTAAAGTGCCAAATTTTTTCGAATTGGTCTATACATATAATACAATTCCAGTACAAATGCCAACAAGATTCTTTTTAGACATATGCATGTGGATTCTAAAATCTACATGAAACTATAATGGAAATAGAATAGGCATCATAACAATTTTGAAAAAGAAGAAAGAAAAAAAAAACAGTGGAGGACAAGGGGGCTGAGAGCGTAACTCAGAGATAGAGGATAGAGTGTGTGTTTAGTATGCATGAGTCCCTGGATTCAATTCCTAGCATGCCTTCTAAAAAAGGTGGAGGAAACACACTATTCAATATTAAGGCCTAATATAAAGTCACAATGATCAAGATAGATTTTATTGGTGATAACATAGATCAATGGAATCAGAAGACAAGTCCAGATATAGATTCAACAAATAGGGTCACTTTCTTTTTTTTTTTTTTTTGCGGTACTGGGGATTGAACTCAGGGGCATTCTACCTCCGAGCTACACCCCCAGCCCTATTTTTTTATTCTTTATTTTGAAACCGGGTCTCACTAAGTTGCGGAGTGCCTCACTAGGTAGCTGAGGCTGGCCGTGAACCCGGATCCTCCGGTCTCAGCCTCCCAAATGGGGTCACTTTCTTTTCACAATAATAGGGATCAATCCCTGTGCTTTGGACATGCTAGGCAGCACTCTGCCGCTAAGTTATACCTCCACCCTATAGTCAATCTTTATTTGACAAAGATGCAAGAATGATTCAACGGGGAAAATACAAGTCTTTTCAACAAGTGGTCTAGAATAACTGCTATTCCATGTGCTGAAAAAAATGGATCAAAACCTAAATACCTCATCTTTTATAAAGGATAAATTGAAATGGATCATAAACCTAAGCATAATAACTCATAAAAATCTAAAACTCATGGAAAATACCTAGAAACAAACTTCTATCACCTTGAGTTTAAAATATGATACCAAAGACAAAATTTATTTTAAAAATTCAGTAAGTTGAACTTGATCACGATTAAAATCTTCTGCTCTTTGACACTGATTAAGAAACTGAAATATAAACCACAGACTGGAAGAAAGATTTTAAAATTGCACATCTGATTAAAGATTTGCATCCAGAATACAATTGTTTTTAAAAACTCTGGAATTCCAACAATAGAAAAACAAACAACCCAGGATTTCAAAATGGGCAGAAGATTTCAATAGAGCATTCACTAAAGAAGATAAATGAACAGAAAGTAAGCATATAAAAGATGTTGGGCATCATGAGTCATTGGGAAAATTCAAATTAAAACCATAAAAGATACCATTAAACATCTATTAGGGCAGAAAAAAATAGTAATGCAAATGACACTATAAAGTGCTGACAGGGATGAGGAGCAACTGGAAGTCTCTACAATTGCTAGTGGAAATGCGAACTCTGAGGTACGGCTATTTTGGAAGACAGTTTGAGATTTTCTTATAAATTTAAACACATACCATATGAACCATCAACTACACTTCTAGGTATTTAACCTAGAGAAATAAAAACATATGTTCACCCATAAGCCTTTGCTCAAATATTTATGGCAGTTGTACTTCTAATTGCTAAAAATAGCAACATCTCCAGATGTCCTTCCACTTTGGTATATTCATTCAATGGAATCCTTCTCAGAACTAAAATGAATAAAATATTTATATACATAACAACATGGATGAACCTTAAATACATTTCAAAGAAACAAGACACAAAATCTATATAATATATGATTTCATTTATATGACATTCTGGAAAAGACAAAATAACAAAGATAGAAAACACATTAATTGCTCTGAGACATAGAGCTGGGAGTATCAGTCGTTAAAAAAAGGCAGGGAGGGGAATATTTGGAGTAATGATAGGCTACAGTATTGACTATGCTGGTGAATCTACAAGTCTTTGCATTTTTCAAAATCTGTAAAACTACATACTGCAAAGTGTATTTTACTTAATATAAATTATATTTTAATCCTTATAGCTTAATAAATATTTACTCTAAGTAAACCAACAAGTTGTGACATGCAGTGATTTATCTATATCTTTTTATTATTTAGTTCAAATTTTCTGTTTCTTTTTCCCTTCTGTTTTTGTTTTGCAATGTTAGGGATCAAGCCTTGGGCCTTGAACATGCTAGGCAAGTAGTCTACCATATATATATATTGTTCCCAGCCCAAATCTACTGTTTCTTCTTATGATCTTTTTTTATGTCAGGTTATTGATAAGCATGGTTTTCAATTTTTCAAAAATATCCAGTCTTTTATTTATCATTTTGTCTTTGACTTCTACATCTGAGCTACACCCCTAGTCCTATTTCATTTTTTTATTTCGAAACAGGGTCTCACTAAGTTGTGGAGGGGCTCATTAAGTTGCTGAGGTGAACTGCAAATTTGCAATCCTCCTGCTTCAGTCTTTAAAGGCATGCACCAATGAGTCCAACTTATTTTTCTTATTCTCAATGATCTAACATAATAATTTGTTCAAAACATTAATAACAATAATGTATTCAATTATATATAATTAAGTACATATATGTTTATGTATGCTTATGTATAAGTAAAATGAATGACAACAATGATATACTGAATGGAAGGGAAGGCATAGAATGATTTTGTTATTATAGATACTTGCACAATATGTGAAGAGATATAGTGTTGTTTGAAAATGGGCTTGGATTAGTTGCAAATGCATTCTGTAAACTCTAGAAAAATTCCTAATAAAAGTATAATTGGTAATTTAAGAAAGTAAAAAGTGGGGATGGGAGTATAGCTCATTTGTAGAGAGTATTCCTCACATGCATGAGGCCCTAGGATCCATCCCTGGCACTGAAAAAAATAAAAGTAAGAGAAAACTGAATCATATAAAATTATAAATTAGAATATAAAAAAGGAGGAAGTCAAAATTGGAACAAAGATCAGGGGCAAAAACTTGAAAATAGGAAAAGTATGGTAGATATTTATCTAATTCTTGATATTAATCAAACTGATAATCAATAATCACATTGGTTTGATTTTGTATCTTTTCACATACACCAACCATGAATCCGCTTAAAAAGAAATACACAAAACAATCCCACTCATAATAGCCTAAAAAATACTTACGTAAAAATCTAATCAAGGAAGTAAAAGACCTCTATAATGAAAATTATAGAGCAATGAAGAAAGAAATAGATCTTAGAAGATAAAAATACCTCCCATGTTCTTGGATAGACAAAATAAACATTATCAAAATGTCTAAAGTGATCTACAAATTCAATGCAATTCCTATCAAAATACCAATGACATTCTTCTGAATTCAAATTATACTACAGAGATATAGTAATAATAACAGCATGGTATTGACACAAAAACAGACACAGAGATGAATGGAATAGAATAGAAGATACAGAAATAAATCTGCACACTTTTCATCAGTTGCTTTTTGACAAGGGAGCCAAAAACATACGTTGCAGAAGTCAGCCTCTTCAACAAATGGTTAGGGGAAAACTGGATATATATATATATATGTAGAAGAATGAAATTAGACCCCTATCTCACCCTGCACAAATATAAACTCATGGTGGATCAAGTACCTAGAAATTAGACCAGAAACTATGCCTTTATTAGTGGAAAACAAAGGACCAATAGTAAAGACTTTTTCAATAAGACCCCCTAAACCTCAGAAAATAAAATTAGAATTAATAAATGAGATACATCAAAATTAAAAAGCTTCTGTGCAGCAAAGGAAACAAGAGTCTAAGGAGAGAGCCTACTGAATGGTAGAAAATCTTTGTCACTATTTCTCTGATAGAGGACTAACATCTAGAATATATAAAGAACTCAAGAAATTTAACAGTAAAAACAAATAACCCAATAAAAATGTGCAATAGAATTGAATAGATACTTCTTAAAAGAGTAAATGCAATTGGCCAATAAATATATGAAACTATGTTAACATCACTAGCAATAAGGGAAATGAAAATCAAAACTACACTGAGATTTCAACAAACTCCAGTTAGAATGGTAAATATCAAGAATACAAACAGAGCTGAGTGTGGTGGCGCACGCTTGTAATCCCAGCATTCGGGAGGCTGAGACCGGAGGATCCGGGTTCGAGGCCAGCCTCAGCTACCTAGTGAGGCACTCCACAACTTAGCGAGACCCGGTTTCAAAATAAAGAATAAAAAAATAGGGCTGGGGGTGTAGCTCGGAGGTAGAATGCCCCTGAGTTCAGTCCCCAGTACCGCAAAAAAAAAAAAAAAAATACAAACAATAGCAAATGCTGGCAAGGATGTGGAAAAATAGGAACTCTTACACACTGTTGGCGGAATTGCTAATTACTACAAGCACTATGGAAATCAGTTTGAAGATTCGTCAAAAAAACTAGAAATGCAACCACCATATGACCTAGCTATACCACTCCTTGGTATTTTTCCAAAAAAATTCAAGTTAGAACACTATAGAGATGCATGAATAGCCATGTTTATACTAGCAGCACAATTCACAATAGTTAAATTATGGAACCAACTCAGGTGTCTGTCCATCAAGAGATGAATGGATAACCAAAATTTGGTATATACACAAAAGGGGATTCTACTCAGCCATAAAGAAGAACAAAATGGTCATTTGCAGGAAAATTAATGAAACTGGAGAATATCGTGCTAAATGTGATTAGTCTGCCTCAGAAATTCAAGGGAGTTGTATTTTCCCTTATTTGTGGAAGCTAGACAGAAAATAGGACATTTAAGGCACTTTAAATAATGCAGAGGGAAACTTGTAGAGTAGTTGAAGGGGGTTAGGTGTAGTTAGGGAAGAAAAGAGGGAGTACTGAGGAAGGAAAACTTCAAACAATACTAGGCAATATGTAAAGGGATTACTACCAATCTCACTAACTCATGTGGGAAGGGAGGAGGTGGGGTGGGGTGAGATATGGAGGGAAATACAAAGAGCTATGTGCATGTATGTTTTTGTCACATTGAACTTGACTATGTTATATAATTGCAATGTACTTATAAAATATTTTTTTAAACAATCACTTTGAACATCAATGTTGTAAATGAATCAGCTAAGACAGTGATTGTTATAGTGGGTCAAAAACATAAACCATTAAAGGTCGTCTATATGAAGATCACTTTAAAAATAAAAACACATATAGGTTAAAAGTAAATAGACAAAGAAAAATACACCATGCTAATATTAATCAAAAGGAAGAGAGAGTAGCCATATTAATTTCAGACAGAGCAAACTTCAGAGCAATAAAAGTCATCAGAGATAAAGGGCATTGCATAATGAATGATAACAGAGTCAATCCTGCAAGGAGCCATAACAATCCTTAATGTATATGCGCCTAAAACAAATAAAACTGATAGAAATGGAGAAATAGATAAACCTACTATTATAGTTGGAAGCTTCAATAACCCTCTATCTGAAATGACAGAACCAGCAGACAGAACATCAGAAAGGACAGAGTTGAATTCAACACCACCATTCATCTGGATATAATATCATCCATCAACAACTTTATCCACCAGCATCTTACAAAGACATCTGCTTTATGGACTGGAAGTATAGCTCAGTGGTAAATCACTTGCCTAGTATGTGCGAGGTGCTGAGTTTGGTGTTCAGCACTGCAAAGAAAAAAAAATACTGGCATTTAGCCAGGGCCTTGGTATTGCTTCATCACATGGCAGAATGCATCACATAGCAGAAGGTAGAGAGAGGGCAAGAAGGGGTTGAACTTGCCCTTCTATAATGGCTGTTTTCCTAAAAAAATAGAAAAAGAGCTATTATGATTTCTTTTTATTGAACTCAGGGGCACTCTACATCTGAGCTACATCCCCAGTCTTAGAGCTATTATTTCTTTTTATTGAACTCAGGGGCATTCTACCTCCGAGCTACACCCCCAGCCCTATTTTTTATTCTTTATTTTGAAACAAGGTCTCACTAAGTTGTGGAGGGCCTCACTAAGTAGCTGAGGCTGGCCGCAAACCAGGATCCTCCTGTCTCAGCCTCCCAAGTACTGGGATTACAAGTGTGCACCACCACGCCCAGCACACTCTATTTCTTGACTTGAGTGATATCATATGGGTGTTTCTTTTGTGATTTTTCATTACACTGACTATATGTTTACTTTAACATCTGTTAACTGTTATCATTAAAGGAGAAACAAGAAATTAAGAAAATAAAGATTGATATGAATAAGTCTAAGTGACCTCCAATTATTTAAAAATTTGTATAAGATCAACCAAAATATTCAATGAGAATGTATTAGTATTTCCATATGATGGACTTTTATGCATCCACTAATATAGTATAGAAAAGTATTTAATGGAAAATCTTCAAAAAGCAAGTGAAAAAGCAAACTAAAATGTGATCTCACTTTTGCAAAGGAGAAAATTACATAAATATAAAGGCTAGGATATAAAAATATTTTTGAGTAAGGGTTACAAGAAATTTTGATTTCCTTTGTGATTTTGTTTTCTATATTTCCTAAAATAAGCATATATTTACTCTGCGATAAGTATAACTTTAAAACAATATCTATTTTCTCAATTTTAGTATTAATTCATATGTACTATAAAACATTTAGGAAAGCTTGCAAGTATAAAAAAGAAATGAACACTCTGAAATACTACCATCTCCTGGAGATAGTTTTACATATTGCATATTAGAATGATTTCAGCCACTAGCAATAGAAAACCTTATCCAAACTTGCATAAACTATAAGAATATTTATTATCTCACTTAAGAAATTCTGAGGCAGGGAGAGATTTAATTTTGAGGGAATCTCTCCAATCTGTTGGCCACCACATCAATTTTATCCTAAATCAATTTCCCTTCATTTTGATATGCTGGTTGCCGGTATCAATCTGGGTTATAGTTTTTTCTCATTCACATATTAATTATAGTCACCAAGATGTTCAACGGGTCTCTTGAACTTGTTTTTCTATGTAAAATTTTGCCCTTTGACCAACATTTTCCCCAATATCCCCACCTCTGGTAGCCATCATTATAACTCTCTGTTCTGTGAGTTTAAATTTTTTAGATTCCACATATAAATGAGATCATGTGGTATTTGTTTTTCTGTGCCTGGTTTATTTCACTTGACCTAATGTAATCCAGGTTCATCCATATTGTCATAAGCAAAAGAATTTCTTTTTAAAAAGGCTGAAGAGTTCTCCATATAATATTATGGTTTGGATTGGCGATGTTCCCCAAAGGTCTAGATGTTGAAGGCTTCGACCCCAGTGTAGCTCTTATTGGGAGGTACTGGAACCTTTGGGAACTGGAGCTACTGGAAGGTCCTTAAGTCATGCCTTCAAATACCATTGTGGAGTCTGTGTGTGTGTGTGTGTGTGTGTGAGTGTGTGTGTGTATGTATGTATGTATGTATGTATGTCCTCCCTTCCTTCTCCTCTGGTTTGAGATGTGATGTTTGTTCCTATCATGATGTGCCAGGAACATGGGCTGCCTTATCTTGGACTTTTAACCTCTAAAACTCTGAGCTAAATAAACATGTCTACTTCATAAATAGCCTATGTCAGGCATCAGGTATTTCATTCTAGTAAGAGAACACCGTATACACACACACACACACACACACACACACACACACACATACATATATATCGCATTTTTAAAATTCATTCATCTATTGATGGTTACATAACTTGGTTCTATATCTTGGCTATTTTGAATAATGCTGAAATGAAAATGGAAATATAATAATCTTTGTGGCATATTAATTTCATATCTTTTTCATGTATGTACAGAAGTGGGATTACTGGGTCATATGGTAATTCTGTTTTTAATTTTTTGAGGCACCTCCATACTGTTTTCCATAATGACTATACTAATTTACATTCCTACCATCAGTGTGCAAGGGTTTTCTTTTCTCCACAGCATCACCAATATTTGTTGCCTTTTTCTTTTTGACAATAGCTATCCTAACAGATGTGAAGCCATACCTCATTGTGATTTCAGTTTGCATTTCCCTGATGATTAGTGATGTTGAGCATTTTTTCATATACCTGTTAGCCATTGAACCCAGAAACATTGTACTTCTAAGGTATACATCCAGCATTATTTTGAAACAGGGTCTCACTAAGTTGCTAAGTTGTTGAAGTTGGCCTTGAACCTGTGATCCTGCTCTCTCAGCCTCTCAAGTTACTGGGATTACTGGCATGTGCCATCATGCCAGACCTTTGCCCATTTTTTTTTGCTGTACTGGGGATTGAACCCAGGAGCATTCTACCTCCGAGTTACACCCCCAGCCCTATTTTTATGTTTATTTTGAGACAGGGTCTCACTAAGTAGCTGAGGCTAGTGGGGAACCTGCGATCCTCTTGTCTCAGCGTCCCAAGTACTAGTATTACAAAAGTGCGCCATCATACCTGGCTTGCCCAGTTTTTAATTGGGTTGTTTTCTTGCTATTTTTAAATTTTGTGTATGTGTATGTGTGTGTGGATGTGTGTGGGGGGTGGTGTGGTGTGTCCTGGGGATTGAATTCAGAGGCAACTGGAGTCCTCTTTGAGTTCTTTTGTTGTTGTTGTTGTTGTTTTTTTTTAAATAGAGTTTTGCTAGATTGCTGAGAGTCTCTCCAAGTTGTTGTGTCTTGTCTTGAACCTGTTATCCTCCTGTCTCACCCTCCCAAATACTCAAATACTGTGATTGCAGGCATGTGCCACGATGCACAACTCATTTTCTTGTTATTGAGTTCCTCATAAATTGAGGATATTAACTCCTTATTAGATATATGGTTTGCAAATATATCCTCTCATTCCATAGGCTGTCTTTTACTATGCTGGTTAAAATCTTTTTTTTTTTTCTGGTACTGGGTATAGAACCTAGGGATACTCTACCACTGAGTTACATCCCCAGCCCTCTTTCATTTTTTATTTTGAGACACAGTCTTGCTAAGTTGCCCAGGATGGTCTCAAACTTGCAATTCTCCTGCCTCAAGTTCCTGAGTAGCTGGGATTACAGGTGTGGGCCACCACACCTGGCTAATGCAGAAACTTTCTAGTTTGATGTAATTCCAGTTGTCTATTTTTGTTTCTAGTGTCCTGCTTTGGAGGCCATACCCCCATAAAACATTGTCTAGGCTGATATGATTGAGCTTTACCCCTGCAGTTTTTCTTTTTTTTTTTTTTTTTTTTTTTGCGGTACTGGGGATTGAACTCAGGGGCCTTCTACCTCCGAGCTACGCCCCCAGCCCTATTTTTTATTCTTTATTTTGAAACCGAGTCTCACTAAGTTGCGGAGGGCCTCACTAGGTAGCTGAGGCTGGCCAAGAACCCGGATCCTCCAGTCTCAGCCTCCCGAATGCTGGGATTACAAGCGTGTGCCACCACGCCCGGCTACCCCTGCAGTTTTTCTAGTAGTTTTATTTTTGTGACAGGGTCACAATATGTTTTCCAGTCTGACCTCTAATTTGCAATCCTCCTGCCTTACCCTTGGGAGTAGCTGGAATTACAAGTACACACTGATGTGCCCAATTCTTTTTCCTATTAGTTTTACAGTCATCTCTCTCAGACTTTATGGGCTACTTTCAATATGGAACAATTTCCTCCTACTGGGGAGTGTCAGTGTTCTTACTGCATTAGGTGACACAGGTCATAGCTGTGTAGTCTCTCTGCAGCTTTATCTGCGCCAGTGTTAAGGAAGATTGCAGGGATCCTCAATGACCAATGGCAGCAATGGTTAGTGTCTTTATAGTGATGACTGCTGCAGACTTCCAGATCTCTTTTTCTCCTACCATGGAAGGTTTGGCTGTGGCGGGGGGGGGGGGGGGGGCTTCTTGGCACCAAGCTTGGCTTTTGCTGTAGCGGCAGTGATACTGAGGTCTGAGGGGTGGCACCTGTAGAGCTGTCAGAGAACTGAGATCTGAAGCCTGGGCACTTGGAGAGGAATATTACTCTGGGATCTGGGGTGGTAACAGCACTGAGGGCCTGAGGCACAGGCACCCACACTGTGGTATCCGTAACAGTATGTAAAGCACAGATGCTTGTGAAACAGCTGAGAACAGGAGTTTGGGTGTATGCAGAGTTACCGCGGATCTGGGTCAGGTGGTGCCTAGCTCTCCATGGGAACTGAGCTACTGTCTGGAATGTGTGCATGCTCCTTGAGACGGTGGACATGGGGTAGAGTGCGCACTAGTTTGCTATATGTCTGAGACACAGCAGGCCCAGTGCTGGCACAGAGTCTAGTTCTGGAGTGCGGGCAGTCATGGGCGGCTGCAGCTTGGGGACTTGGGGCACATGTGTGGGATCGGAAAAGGCAGGGGTTCCTCTCCTGAAGAAGCCTGACAGCATTTGCTTTGTAGGGTGGAGGAGGGGTGTGCAGCCTTGTCTCTCTCTCTCTTTCTCTCTCTCTCTCTCTCTCTCTCTCTCTCTCTCTCTCTCTCTCTCTCTGGTTCCCTGGCTAGAATGGCAGTTGGCATTCAGTGGCAAAAGAGGCCAGTGCCCTCTGCAAAGCAGATTGCTGGGGACTGCAGTGGTTGCCATTGCCTGGCTGATACAGATAACCTACCTTTCTTCTTTGTTCACAGTCATTTTCTGGTGTTTCAGGAAACTCCCTGGCCATCCTTTCTGTTCTTCTTTTTAAATTCATTCTAATGTTCTTCTTTTTAAAATGTTCTTTTAAAAATTCATTTTATGTTCTTCTTTTTGAAAGAAAAACTGAAATGTTCTTCTTTTTAAACTTCATTGTATTTTTTGCTCGGCTGCCTTGCGGCAGATTCTTTCGAGGACCCTTTAGCCCTCTCGAGGCTCCTTCGGTTTGTCAATAGCTGTCTCTATTCTTTCTTTGGTAGGTATTTCCTGCTCCACTATTTTAGTGGCATCCTTCCTGCTTCTCCTTGAATCCTCTTTGAAAAAGAATATTTGAGAAATGTTTGATAGTTTCTGAAGTAGAACATTTTTAGCTTTTTAGCTTAGCACGGGAACAACAGAGCAAAGACAGAGCCCGAGCTTCTTCGGGGGCTCCTAGCAACCAGCGGGGGCGGGAGTTCCTTGGAGACTGGGAAGTAAGCCGGCCTCGGCTGCCTCCTGGTCCTCCAGTTTCTCCTTGGCTTCCTACGCAAGTGCAGCCACTGCGTCCCCTGCAGCCACCCACGCAGATGATCTCTGTGGCGGGAAGCTAAATTCCTAACTAACCCAGCGGGTACAGAGATGTTGCTGTGGACGTTCTAATTACGAAAGTAATCTGTGTTTTTAGAACAAGATGCCATTTGAACTTAGAGAAGATTGCTTTGGAGGGAGAAAATGTAATTTGTAAATGTGATGTTGGCCGAGTATTGACGGAGCTCAGAAAGTCTAGAATTACACTTCAATTTGGTCCTCAGGAAAAATGATTCACACTAGAGCAACAAGTGAAAAAACAGCTAAAGTTGGTGCCAGATTTTTAGCTCACAGTCGGCAAAATCTAGGTTTTCAGGTAATATTTACAGATTTTTAAAGTTGTTAACATTTTAGCACTTTGTATCAGGCCATTTAAAATCTGTTTGCCAACACTGACAAAGAACAATAGACTTCATGCCAATTATGAACCTGAACTTCATACTGCTGTGTGCTATCTGATAAAGTCTCTAAGGTTTTTTTTTTTTTTTTTTTTTTTCAATAGACTGTATCATAGTAACAGCGCCCAATGTAAAGACTGTGGCTACTCCTTGGAACAGATTTACTCATTTGAATTTGAAAGCAGGAAAGAAATTTTGTAGCTCATCACTTAATTGGGTAGAATCTCTAAATGAGCACATTATAAAATCTGCTGCAACTTGAGCACCGTGGCTCACATTAGTGATACTTGTACTTGGGAGACTGAGACAGGAGGAAAGCAGGTTCCTGGCTAGCCTGGCAACCTGGTGAGATCCTGTTTCAAAATAAAAAGCCCCCGGGGAGGGGTTATAGTTCAGAGGTAGAATGCCCCTAGATTTAATCCTCAGTTCCAAACAAAAACAAACAAACAAAAACAAAACAAAACAAAGAACTGCTGCAAGTTGGATTCAAAACAAAAGAAAAACTGAATCAACAGTAATTGAGGAAGTAGACTCTTTTTTCCTTTCTTTTTTTTACTGATGGCTGTAATGTAAGTTCTAATCCCTTTGGATTGTATTTCAAGCTTTACTGTAACATAAAAAGGAAGTTTATAAGACAAGACATGGCTACTTTTACAAAAGGATATTCTATTTATTTTTGCAGAAAATCTCTTGTCACCATAGCCAGAGCTGTCACAATGTGTACCACCTTAAGTTGTTTTATTGTTGTCACTCTTATTTTTTCCAGTTAATGTGTTTTATTTATGACTAGTCTCTTAAATTTTTGTTTGCTATATATGGGCAGTAGATAACCTGTAAAATTTCATTTCTCAATTGAATGTCCACAAATAAAAGTATGGAAATGATCTCTCTTTTTAGAATTTTTTTTATCTTATTCTACTTCTATACCCTCTTTGTACCTAGCAAAATACTAGTAATTATGATAATTAAATGTGAGTGCTGTGGGATGCTGAGACAGGAGGATTGCAGGTTTGAGGTCATCCTCAGCTACTTAGTGAGACACTCCTTTAAAAGTATGGCTTGGGATATATTCAGAGGTAGAATGACCATGGTTCAATCCCTGCAACATACGTGTGTGTGTGTGTGTGTGTGTGTGTGTGTGTGTGTGTATGGAAATAAACTTAAACATTACCTTATTCTCTGATGCCATGTACAAGCAGTTGTCAAAAATTTGATACTAAGCAAACATACTTGTTGGGGTCTTAGCCCAGCCGGAGAGACCTCGCCTCTAGATGGCGCCTGGCAGAGTGCCAGGAGCGGCTGCAGGTGGTAACATCCTAGGGCTGCCCCACGCTAGAGCGCATGCACCAGCACGCCCAGCCCGTGGCCTGCCCAGATGAGAGCTGTATGCGGGCACCTCGTGGCTCAGGCCCTGCGCGGCTTTAAGAGCCTCCACCTCCTGCGGGAGAGAGAGGTTTTGGGAGGAAGAGGTTTTGGGAGGAGAGGTTGTTGGTTGCTGGTGGATGGTGGGTTGCTGGAGGTGTAGGTTGTTGGATGGAGGTTGGACGACTACTATTGCGAGGAATGGTTATGGAGAACGAGAGTGGGGTGAGAGAAGCAATTGCGGTTAGAGAGACGGTTACTGTCAGGGTTAAGAGAATGGTTACTATTATTGCTTGGGTAGCGTCCTCGATCCCAGATAGGGAGAGAGAGGTATAATAAAGAGAAGTTTGAGCCAGCAACGTTCAGTTATTGTCTTTATTGGGGCCTCACGGTTGAGGGTCCAGCCCGGGGCCCCGATACATACTCAAATGAGTGATTGGTTGATTATTTAAACTACTTACTGTCTCTTACATTAAGAAGCTAGCAATTGTATTTCCTGATGTTCCCACATGATATGGCTTTATCTGCTTTGCTCACTCTCTTCCTCCCTCCCTCCCTCCTTTTCTACGTCTTAGTTTATTCCTGTCCTTTGCAGAATCTCCTGATGGTTATAAGACTGAGGTCCTCTTTCCTTGCTGGAGGTCCTAGAGGTTACCTAGAGGCTATTTTTTTTATTCTTTCTTTCTCTCTCTTCTTTTTTTTTTTGCAGTACTGGGGATTAAACCCAGGAACATTCTACCTCTGAGCTACACCCTCAACCTTATTTTATTTTATTTATTTTTTGTGGTACTGGGGATTGATTGAATTCAGGGGCATTCTACCTCCGAGCTATACCCCCAGCCCTATTTTTTATTCTTTATTTTGAAACAGGGTCTCACTAAGTTGCGGAGTGCCTCACTAGGTAGCTGAGGATGGCCACGACCCCGGATCCTCTGGTTTCAGCCTCCCAAATGCTGCATTTCTTACCTTGCAGCCTCTCCATATTCAGGTCAACAATAGTACATAATCTGTCTTGTCCCAGTACTTCAAATATCTTTCTC